>JAIXMR010000070.1:110000-134536 GCA_025677835.1 Sporodiniella umbellata | reverse complement strand
TGCTCTTAAAATGCACTTTTATTATTAAAATCAATACCGATGGGGTTTAAATTTACTTCGTTATTTGCCCACTGACGAAGCTTGAACTTCTGTATTTTTCCTGATCCAGTACGTTCGAACTCTTTCATTTCGAATACTCCTCCACGTAGCCGTTTGCTTTCTGTTAGTCTTGTATCTGTGTAATCTTGGATCTCTTTCAACACTGCCTCTGTTCCTTCCACACCATCGGCCAAAGTCACATAGGCTCTAGGATATTCTACGCCTTTTGCTTTTTGAAGCACGCCTACCACAGCACAGTCTGCTACGCTAGGATGCGTGAAAAGAATCTTTTCAATTTGGATAGGATAAATTTCTGTTGTTTCTAATTTTATCAGCTCCTTAAGTCGTGCGATATGATATACAAGCATATTTTCATCGATTTTGCATATGTCACCCGTTTTCATATAGCCCTGCTCATCAAAGAGCTCCCGAGTTGCTTCTGAATTACGGTAGTAACCTTTGGTGACTGTCGGACCTTTGATACGAAGCTCACCTGGTTCGCCTGCAGTACAGTCGTTCCCGTTTTTGTCTACAATACGCACGGAGGCGCCGAAATTCAAACTACCAGCTGATCCTAACAACGACATCTCTGGAGTGCCTTGCGCAAGTCCTAAGCATTCTGTCATTCCATAAGCATTGACTAATTTTATAGATGAGTTTTCCACAAACGCTTGACATAGTGTCTTGTCTACATGTGCTCCTCCCACAGCCATATGCTTAAGAGAAGAAAGGTCGTATTTTTTCATTAATACATGATCACTGATGAGTCTTTTTGCCATCAATGGTGGTGTTGTTAGCCGACTAATCTTATATTTTTCAACCAGTTTTAATACATCATCCAATGGGGGATTGTCTCGATCAAGGATATATGCAGTTGAACCGGTATACATTGGATAAACCAATCCCGTGACCAAAACGCTTATGAAGCTAACGCTCAGGGTTATTATACTATCCAAAGAGCTAGCGCTTTCTATGCCCGCTACAAACAAGTTGCAAAGCAGTGACCTTTGAGAGATTCTAACAGCCTTCCTTTGGCCAGTAGATCCCGATGTAAAGTACAAGCAGCAAGGTACGTCTGATACCTCTTCTTTACTGTAGTGGTAGTAATCTGTAGCAGGCTCATTGGATTCCAAGATATCGTCAATGGTTCTGAGCGCTGTTTCACTAGGCCCCTTAAACATCAAAATGTGCGACTCAGGAATACCCGCTTTTTTAGCAGATTCAAAAGTGTGTTTGAGCTCCGTGTGGTGTAGGATAAGTAGCTTAGGTCGGATAGTCTCAAGATCTTGGGCTGTTTCTTCAGGTGTAGAGAGTGCAGAGCAACGCATAGGTGCAAATATACAGCCTTTTGATATTTTTTTTAGTCGTGATAAAATATGTATACATACATTTGTATATATACCTGCGGCAAGTGCCCCAAGAAATATGACCGGATGTTGGATTATGTTTGGCGAGCATACTGCAATAACGTCTCCTGGCTTGAGACCATACTCCTCTTTGAAGCTGGTAGCACAGATAAAGGATTGTTTTTTCAATTCTCCAAATGTTAACCGAGTGCCAGGATGTTTTGCGTCAACATAGACTATTTTTTCTTCCGGGATGGAGCGATATATGTTGCTGAGTATAACTTCGCTTAAAGAAGTCTCGTCTATGACACTAGGAATTGTTTCTGTACTCTGGAACACTATACTTTTAGTTTCTTTTGCATTTAAACACCCTTCCCGCGATATGTTTTCAGAAGCAGTGTCATTTGTAAACATTTTGCTTTTTAATATTTTATTATGAAGTAAATAAATAGAAAAAAGAGATAGCTTCACTTTCCGTGAATATATATATATATATATATATATATAATGCATAAGGTTTTGGGAAAAAAAAAGGAGGCGATTTATGCCTATCGGGTCGTACAGCATCTAGCAAAAATAATATAGGAATTATGTATATGCAGCGCTTTTAAAGTTGATGTCGTGTATTTGCATATAATTTGTATTATGAAATTTGACATTGATTTTGGAAATACTACTTTTTAGCTATTTTTTCATTTCCTTTAAAAAGGGCGTTTTTCTTAAAGCTTTAAAATACTGTTTTTTTGTTAAATTTTCTCTGTTTTTGTCGTAGATGGTTAGAAGTAGGCTCTAGTTTTAGCCTTGTGCTTTGCTTTTTTTTTTCTTTTTTAAGAAAAGTCAAAGTATCACCATACCAAAAACGGCCTCCATCTAATGTTATGGAAAAGCCGCAGTAAAGCAGTGTAAAAAGGCCCGCTTTCAGAGTCCGGTTAACATACTTAGCTTCGCCAGAGAACCAAGGGTTTCAATAAAAAAAAGAGCAAGTAAATTACTTGCGCTATAGTAAATTGAACTATATAGCTCGAATAAACTTCAACCAACTAAAGGTACTTTATAAAAAATCACTAATACATTGCCGATGCTCAGGCCCTGGAATCCAAAACATTTTTAAAAGACAGCAGGTCTACAAAACATTGGATTCTGAAAACAATAAACAATTCATGTGCCTTATATTGATTGTCGAATTCATATGCAATTTAGGTATGAAAGTATTAATATACGGTTTAGTTAGTTGTAACTATATCTTTATTTTATATATTGAGGCCAGCTTACTAAGGTTACTGAGCTTTGTATACAAGGCCTCTTTTTCTTTCTCCTCTCTTGCAATTTATTTTTAGTTTTTGCTTTGTTTTCGTTCTTTTTTCTTTTTTTATTGAACTTTGCCTCTTGTAAAACCCCCAGTATGTCTTCACAATCAAATTCGAAGGAAGAGAAATCCCGCAAAACATTTGTTTATCGAAACCAAAAGCCGGATATCCCCATTGATGACAGTATTTCTATCAATGACCTAGTATTGACTAGTAAATATCGATTGCTGCCTGACAATAAGCTGGTCTATGTAGATGCTAAGAACCCTTCTCAAAGGTTGACTTTTGGGGAATTAAAGAGACAGGCCTTTGTTTGCGCTGCTAGCTTCAAAAAAGACTATGATTTGCGTCCGAGAGATGTCGTTGCTGTTTGTTCACACGATACCATTCAGTATCCAATAATATTTTTAGCCGCACTGATAACAGGTAAAAAAAAAAAAGATGTATACATATTTTATCACGACTAAAAAAAATATCAAAAGGCTGTATATTTGCACCTATGCGTTGCTCTGCACTCTCTACACCTGAAGAAACAGCCCAAGATCTTGAGACTATCCGACCTAAGCTACTTATCCTACACCACACGGAGCTCAAACACACTTTTGAATCTGCTAAAAAAGCGGGTATTCCTGAGTCGCACATTTTGATGTTTAAGGGGCCTAGTGAAACAGCGCTCAGAACCATTGACGATATCTTGGAATCCAATGAGCCTGCTACAGATTACTACCACTACAGTAAAGAAGAGGTATCAGACGTACCTTGCTGCTTGTACTTTACATCGGGATCTACTGGCCAAAGGAAGGCTGTTAAAATGGGACAGAAGGTTTTTCTATCTATTGGCCTCCGAGTTAACGTGGATGCTCATAGGGCTTTCAGTATGCTAACAAGTTCGGACTTTAGCTTTGTGAGCACCCTTATTTTCTGTTTTATGCTTCCGTTTTGCTCAGGAATGACAGCATACATATTGGAAAGTAGCAAAAAAACGATGGAAGAGCTGTTTGAAACTGTTGAGAAATATAAAATTAGTAGGATTGTATTGCCACCCTATATGATATCCGAATTGGTTAAAAACCCTTCTCTGGTAGAAGCATACGACCTGTCTTCCATTCAAGTTGTTTGCGTGGGTGGGGCATTTATTGATACAAACATAATTGCCTCCGTTAGTAAAATGCTATCTGCTGTGGTTCTCAACTCTTATGGTATGACAGAGTGTATCGCCTTTGTATTTAATACGCCCGAGTTCAGTCTATCCGAGTCTTCTGGACCTCTGGGATACGATATCCAAGCACGCATTGTGGATGAGAATGGAAACGATCTTCTCCCTGGCGAAGTAGGAGAGCTTCGTATCAAAGGTCCGACAGTCACCAAAGGTTACTACCGTAATCCAGAAGCAACTCGGGAGCTCTTTGATGAGCAGGGCTATATGAAAACGGGTGACATATGCAAAATCGATGAAAATATGCTTGTATATCATATCGCACGACTTAAGGAGCTGATCAGATATAAAAATGTTGATATATATCCGGCTCAGATTGAGAGAGTTTTGTTCACACATCCCAGTGTAGCAGACTGTGCTGTGGTAGGTGTGTTTCAAAAGACAGAAGGTACAGAGTATCCTAGAGCCTATGTGACTTTAGTCGATGGAGTAGAATGCACAGAAGTAGTGCTGAAGGAAATAGAAGACTATGCCAACTCAAAAGTTTCAGAAGACAAATGGCTGCGTGGAGGAATAATCGAAATGAAAAAAATTCCGCGTACTGGATCAGGAAAAGTAAAGAGATTCGATTTTGTTTAACGGCAAAATAGTATTATGACTATTAATAAATGTTCAAATTCTCTTTAAAAAAGTATTCTTTGATGGCTTTTTGAAATAAAATGAAGTCATTGACTCTTGAAGCCAGATACTCTAAACCGATTGTCGTGTTTGTGTTGACATTCTCGAAAAGTTACTAATAGCATGTCTAAAGAACTTTCACAGTATTTCAAAAGGAAAAAAGAAAATAATACCAATCACCATGTAAATACGCTTGTTTTTTTTTTTTTTTTTTTTTTTCGCAAAGCTTACCCGTGTTCCAGCTGTGACAATCATACTTTTTTGAGCCATTTTTTTTTATCAATATTTGGCTTCATACAGAGTGTTTGAAATAAAATTCAAACAGTAAAAATCAAGCACTAACAAAACATAAACATAAAATTTCAAAAATTCAAATAAAAATCAAGCACTTTAAAATGTATTAAATGGGGTTTTCTGTTACTAAATATCTGCAAAAGCCTTCAAAGTCACTGGCGAATAATTTTGATATACTTTTGGGGTATTCCTAAAACTAGCATAGTTTCATTTTAGAAAGTTACACGCAGTTATGATACGTGTTTGAACACAAAGACACAGGACGATGTTTATCTTATTTTCATGAACACAAACACTGAATTAGCAAAGGTGGGAATCTTTCGTGATAAGATGACTTGTAAGCGAAAAAAAAAAAAACAGCTGCAAAAAAGAAAAATAGAAGATATATAATGTCTTACTGCAAACTAGTAGCCCTTGTTGGAATTGTAGCACAACCGATTTAGATTGGAGTATAGAAGCGTTTGCTAGTCTACTTGCAGATAACAAGACTTTAGTAGACAATGCTCTGCGGCTTGGTGTTGACATTTGGTTTCATGAAAGAAAATATACAAGCGCTGTATATATATATATATATGCTTGGCTGATAAACAATCCGTTGTTCAAAAAAAAAAAAAAAAGGGAAGATCTAGACTATTGAGATTAGACCGCTTTGTGATATTATAAAAATTTAGCTGATACTTGTCATGAAAAAAAAAGTGGTAAACCAAATTTCTGAAGCTTTAGATCATAGCTTAGCTCTCATAACGAGTACACGCAGCTTTAGTGATACAAAAAAGAACTCTAAAAAATAAAAGAAAAACTTTAATAAGGAAACTTCAAGGAAAACATTCCAGTTTTATAGAAAGGGCTTGCTTTATTGAAAACTCTCTGAACGTTGTTCTCACGGTCAAAAGCGGGCCAAACGTCTTGAATGTTGCGGTTATTTTTGTCAGCGACAACGTCCAATGAACAGAGCCTGGTTTAAGATGGTTTGAGATCAACAAGGCAAGTACAGACATTTCACAAGATAAAAACTGGAGGGACCTCTTTTTCAAAGCCTAGTCAGAATTTAGCTAGTAACTGGCTTGGGTCTTACAAAGCTATGTGTTTTTTTTTTTTATTTGAAAAAAGCACTGACTCGTTTTGTGTATTGTTCATGGAGATAACGGACTTTAAACCAGTGAAGCATGAAAAAAGGTACCCTGGTCCGATTTTTTTTTAGTTTTCCCGAAGACCTTTAAATTGTTTTTTTTTCGCCCTTTACTTTCAAAATGTTGCGAGCATCTGCTACTCGATTCTTAAACCAAGCTAAACCCATGAACAACTCTTCCCGCCTTTTTAGCAGTGCTTCTGCTGCATTGGTAATACATTTTTGACTTTTATGTAGTACTGACTATCGTATATAGCAAAAGTTTCGTGCTGAACGCGATACTTTTGGTGATCTTCAAGTCCCTTCTGATAGATATTGGGGTGCTCAAACACAAAGGTAGATAATGGGCAGAAATAGGAAACATATCTTTGCTTGGGAAAAGAAATAGAATAAATGACCCTAACTATTACTATCAAGATCTCTCCAAAACTTTGATATCGGAGGCCCCTCTGAGCGTATGCCTGAGCCTTTGATTCGTGCTTTCGGTGTTCTCAAGAAGGCCGCTGCCACCGTCAACATGACCTACGGATTAGATGCTACTGTTGGCGAAGCTATTCAAAAGGCTGCTGATGAAGTAAGAGGTTTATCGCATATCAAAGTATTGACAATTGTTAGGTTATCGATGGCTCTTTGATTGATCATTTCCCTCTTGTTGTCTGGCAAACTGGCTCCGGTACCCAAACCAAGTAAGGCATGCTTTTCTGTGTTTTTTTTTTTTTTAATGCTTAGATATACAATTGTGAACGATCCTCAAACTTATTTTCTTTTTTTTTTTAAAAAAAAAAAGCATGAACGTTAACGAGGTATGCGAGGAAAAAAGGAAAGAAAATATAGACAATACTAAAAGCCAACATTAGGTTATCTCCAACCGTGCCATTGAACTTTTGGGTGGCGAACTTGGCAGCAAGACCCCTGTGCACCCTAACGACCATGTCAATATGAGTCAATCTTCCAACGACACGTAGGTTAGGTATTCTCGATACAATTATTCTCAACAGTTGTTATAGTTTCCCTACTGCCATGCACGTTGCTGCTGTTGTTGAAATTACTCACCGTCTTATCCCTGCTTTGACTACTTTGCGTGATGCTTTTGAAGCCAAGACCAAGGAGTTTGATCATATTATCAAAATTGGACGTACTCACTTGCAAGACGCTACACCCTTGACACTTGGTCAAGAATTCTCTGGATATACTCAACAATTGACCTATGGTATTGCTCGTGTTGAAGGCACTTTAGAACGTCTTTACAACCTTGCTCAAGGTGGTACCGCTGTCGGTACTGGCCTTAACACCAAAAAGGGATTTGATGTCAAGGTTGCTCAAGCTATTGCTTCTATCACTGGCCTTCCTTTCAAGACTGCCCCCAATAAGGTAATTACTTTCTAGAAAAAGAATACTCGGTTCTAAAGCCATGGTAGTTCGAAGCCCTGGCCGCTCATGACGCTATCGTCGAAGCTCACGGCGCCCTCAATACTGTTGCCTGTTCTCTTATGAAGATTGCCAACGATATTCGTTATCTTGGCTCTGGACCTCGTTGTGGTCTTGGAGAGCTTTCCTTGCCCGAAAATGAACCTGGATCTTCCATTATGCCTGGCAAGGTTAATCCCACCCAATGTGAGGCGATGACTATGGTCTGCTCTCAAGTTATGGGTAACAATACTGCCGTCTCCGTTGCTGGCGCTAACGGTCAATTTGAAGTAAGAAAACAAAAACAAATTAAAAGTCAATAGAAAGCTAACGTTTTTCAAAGCTCAACGTCTTCAAGCCTGTTATGATCAAAAACTTGATCCAGTCCACCCGTCTTCTCTCTGATGCTTCTATTTCATTCACCAAGAACTGTGTTGTTGGTATCCAAGCTAACGAGAAAAAGATCAGCTCTATCATGAATGAGGTATGCGTTTTTCATTATTAAAAACAAAAAGCAATTCTAACTTTTCTTCATAGTCATTGATGTTGGTCACTGCTCTCAACCCCCATATTGGTTACGACAAGGCCGCTGCTTGTGCCAAGAAGGCTCACAAGGAAGGCACTACCTTGAAGGAAGCTGCTCTCTCTCTCAACTACTTGACTTCCGAAGAATTCGATCAATGGGTCAGACCCGAACACATGATCTCTGCTAAAGATTAAATTATAAAGCTACATTAGAATCAACAATAAAAACCATGCTCCCCTCCCTAATTTTTGAAAACAAGCTCTTTTTATTGCTACAGTTAATTTTGGGTTTTAGCAAGGTGCTCCTTAAGAACTGTGGCAGCTTCAGTAACCTTGCTATGGAGAATGCTTTTGTCATTGAGCAATTGAAGAAGGTCGCTGTTGTCCATTTCCAAGAGCATACCAGTAATTTTGCCAGAATATTCGGGTTCTTGTGCATTGCTATGGAAACCTGAGTAAGATTCTGGAGTTTGAACACAAAATACTTGTACTTACATGATAGGGTACAGTCTTTCACCAAGCATTTGTTTTTGGGCTTCAGGAGGAAACGTTGCTAACTCTTGGGCTGTCAGAGTGCGTACGGCAGGCTCAGCTGGTCTAGCAGGTTGAGGTGCGGCAGGACGTTGCGCAGCGGGGTATCCTTGTGTAGGATAGGGCATAGGAGCACCTTGAAAAGGAGAGCGGGGGGCAGGAGCAACCATGCCAGCAGGAGGACCATACATGTTGGAGCCATACATAGGAGGCATAATGCTTTGTTTTGCTTGGTTACGTTGAGCCATTTGCATTTCTAATTGAGAACGGCGGACCTCTTTACGCTGGGCGATGGCAACATAAATAGGCTTGGATCCAAGAATGCGGCCATTCATTTCAGTGACAGCACGTGTAGCCTCATCAGGGGAAGTAAAACAAACGAAACCAAATCCGCGACTAACAGCAGTCTTATCGTCACGCATGATTTTAGCAGAGGTGATAGTACCATAGACTGAGAACTCATCACGAAGGCGATTGTCATCTATATCGTCATCGAGATTCTTTACATACAAATTGACGCCCTGAAATTTGCTCATCTTTTCCATTTTAGCTTCTTCGTATTGACGTCGAAGCTCTTCTTCGCGCTCATTTTTCTTTTGTGCTCGTGAAACATAGATTTCTTGTCCTTTGTATTCTTTTCCGTGAAGAGCATCGACAGCCTTTTGAGCATCGTCCGGCTTCTCAAAGTTTACAAAACCAAATCCCTTAGAAGACCCTTTTTCATCACGAGTAATAAGGCACGAAGTTACAGTTCCATATGTTTCGAACAATTGAGAAAGCTCTTCATCGCTAACGCTCAGTGGAATGTTTTTGGCATAGACGTTCGTAAACTGAATACGTTGAGTGCCTGATTGGCTTTCGCGTTCTCTTTTCGACAAATGATGGCCAACAAAGCTTTTTTTTTTTTTTTAAAAAAAAAAATGTTTGTTTAGTTATACGTCTTCTTACTTTAAAACTTACACTTTTCTGTCATTCAAAAGCATACCATTGACGTTTTTGATAGCGCTCTCCGCAGACTCCTGTGTTTCATAGTGAACAAATCCATATCCTTTCGAATTTCCTCCGTCGTCCTGGGCGATTTTACAAGACAGAATATTGCCAAAAGCAGAAAAAGTATCGTGAAGAGCTTTGTGGTCAATAGCAGGGTCTAAGTTTTTAATAAATATGTTTCCATTATTGCCTTTTCGCATAGAGGGATCACGTTGAGACCACATGATGCGGCATGAGCGTCCTTTGATTAGGGTATAATTTAAACGATCAAGCGCCTCTTCAGCTAAGAAAAATCAATTAAGTACATGTTTAGTCAGTCTTCTCTTTTTTGATTTCTACCGTCTTCTACTCGGTGAAAGTTTACATAGGCATAGCCTAAGCTCCTTCTAGTAGCAGCATCTCTACAAACACGAATGCTAGAAACAGGGCCAACTGTGTTGAACATTTCGAACAACATGGCTTCAGTTACTGAAGGATCGAGCTCACCAATGTATAAAGAAGCAGTGGTGTATGAGGCAGGACTAGAAGACTGTTCTGGTGCTGTACTAGCTGGATTCTCTACCAAGGACATATTTTGTTAAAAAAAAATGTTTTTTTTTTTTTTTTTTGAAAAACAAGCTTCTTTTTTTTTTTTTTGGATTTCCGTCTTAGCCTGTCAAAATTGTTTAATCTATTAGTTATATTTTAGCTAAACAATAAGTATATGCTGATAAATCAAGTCTAGGGATGTTTTCTTTCGAATTTTACGAGAAAAAGAGCTGAAAAATGCAGGGCCTTACTAGCTTTGTTTTTCTAAGGGGTGCTTTCACAGAACGGTCCTAAAACTTTGACCATTTTGTTCCTGAATCATGTTTGAATAAACAGAGATAAACAGGTGCTAAAAAATGTTTTTAAAGAAGCAAAAAAAAAAAAAAAAATCCCCCGGAGTTGTATTATAAGAGATGTACGTAGAATCTAAGGCTGCCTTTTCTGAGCTTATGTTAGTTTGAATACTTGTTATAACTAAAATTTGTATATATCTATTATTTGTTCAGAAAATAAACCAGTGCTCAACTAACGTACAATGGGGCCATAAAGAAAAAAGTACAATTGTAAAAATAAAAGTTTGGTATGAGATAGTTGGCTGTTTCTTCTATAGCTGCTATCTTTCTAGGTTTCTATTTATTTACAGTGAGAGCGTAGGCGCCCGATCGCTTTCTTCTTTGAGGTTTCTTTCTTTTGCTCTTTCAATATATGTTTTTAAAAATGCAGATTGCTCGTAGTTGTATATACTCATGTCCTCTAGTGCCATATCCAATCGGGGATCGTTAGAGCAAGCCAATACTTTTACTAGTTGGAAATAAGCACCGCGATAAGGAGTCATGCCCAGCTGTTTCATTTCTTCCAAGAACTTGAAAGCATCTTCGTAATCGTCTGAGGTAGACAACAGGGTAACCATCTTACTTAATACAGATGGCGTTTTTTCTACATTTTGAGAAATCATTCTATTATACAATGTTTTCCCAAGAGGGACATCTTGGTCGTGAATGCAAACATCAAGTACAGCATCCAGGGTCTCACTGTTAGGTTTCAACCCTATTTCATAAAGTTGGTCTAGTACTGATAAGGCTTCGTCGTATTTTTTTTTAACAGCCAGTACGTGAATCATCAAATTAAATACTGAAATGTCTAGCTTTTCGGGCTCTGTGTCTGCCATTGCTTTGAGTGCATCCTTTGCGTTGTTTACTGCGTTTTTGTCGGTATAAAATATTGGAATAGCCCATGAGGTAATTCTTCGGTTGGGTGTGACTCCAACTAATCTCATAGAATAAAATAAGCCAAAAACGGCTTTCATATTTCCTTTTGCTGCAAACGATTCAACAAGAGTTTGGAAATGACACTCCCTGTATGTATATCCTTGGTCTCCAATATATGAAATAACGTTTTTCGATAATATTATATCGCCACGTTTCCCTGCTATGTTTAATATATGGATACAAGTCCCTTCGTCTGGCCGGTATCCTCTTTCAATGACCCCCTCTTTCCATAACGATTTAACGGCTCCATACTAGTTTTTTTTTTTTTTTTTTTTTTAGCTTTTCCAACACTTTCTTTGCATCATAGTGTATTTACCTCTCCATGATAAGCCGCAGATCGTAGAATTGATAAATGTAAGAACTCGCTGTGACCAGGATACTCATCCATACGCTTTGCTGAACAAAGAAGCTCAAAAGCAACCAGCGGCTGTCTCATAAGCACAGCAAGCTGAACGATTTCTAAATAGCTGAGCGCGCTGGGCTCCATATTATTGTCCTTCATTTCCTGTATTGTATCCAAAGCTCTTTCTAACTCTGAATTTTCTCGCATACAGCTGAGCATGTAGCGATATGTTTTTGAGGTTTTTTCGAACCCGTACTTTTCCATGTAAAGTAACAGACTGGCTTGCAATGAGGAGTTTCCAAATCTTGCTGCAAGCTTATCAAACTTCAGTTTTTTTTTTAAAAAAAAAGAGCGCCCATTACCTTCAGTGCAGTATCAAAAAACTTTCTTCTGGGCTTTATGTTATGCGCCTCCATCATGTGCAACAGCATTGTTATTTTGTCGTAATGTCCTCCTTTTGAATATGCACTCAAAAGATGCTCAAAAGTCTCTGAGTCAAAGGGAGTGTTGTGTTTTCGAAGGTCATCGGCCAAATTCAAAACCTTACGAATCAAGATTTTCGCTCCTAGATTTCGGGCAGCAGCATCGTTTAGAGCTTGAGCCATTTGTTTATTTACTTCTATCAGCTTTTCAGAGGTGTACAGTCTTTTAGCCATTAGGCTAGGACATCTCACACGACTAACTGTTTTAGTCAATTCTCACATTGCTCTGAATTGTGTTTTACTTGTAACCGTTCTATTTAAAAAATTTTTACAAAACATTTTGCAACAAAAGAGGCTGGATCAGCAGACTCTTTACAAAAAAAAATTTATTCTCTTTTAAAGCTGTTTTCCGAACCACCTAAATCTGAAATATATTTACAGTACCCGCATTGTAAGAAGTATAAGCACAAAAGCCCCCTATACTCTGAACCGTTACTCCAAAGTACTTGAAAGTTGTTTAGAATAGCTTCATCTTACGTATATGCTAATGTTACTAAGACTGTTAAATGGAATCTCATTGTTCCTCGACGGTTAAAAACTACGATTCGTTTTATGTACTTTTAATTTAATGTTTCGCGTTTGTGGTATTCACTCTCTATTCACTATTCCTGAGTGTGTGTTGTTGTTTTAAGGCTATTTCTTTCTTCAGAAAAGATAGATTGTAACTAAGTATTTTTTTAAAATAACTGAAGACTACTGTGTACTTTATCTATGTTTATATATATATATATATAAAATAACGTTTTTAGAGAATAAAAAGGGAATAATGCAGCAGAGGTAGCTTAGTAGTAGGGAATACAATGTTTGAGGCAACCTAATCTGACTGTGGAATTATGGTAATCAGTCTTCTAAGGTTTTTTGTATTAAGCTATATCCAGAAAAAAAAAAACAATGCACGTTAAATTTTTGAAACCTATCAAGAATAAAATAAATAAAACTTACCCAGGAAGGTAGGTAACCTTCTGGCTTGGTAGCTCGGATCGGTGGAATAGAAAGCGGATCAGTCTCTTCTATAGATACTGAATCTATCAGAAGCATGTCTGCCTTTTCACCAGTAGCTACACGCGAAGCTACTACGCGAAGAATATCTGGTTTTATAGGATTTTCATAGTCAGCAATGTGGTATTGTGAAATGAGCTTTTGAATCTGCGTAGCAGAAAGTATCCAGCAGGTTTCATAAATGTTTTCAATGTCTTCTACTGACGTTTTTTTGAACTGGAGAACTTTTGTAGTTTGTAGCAAATGTTCCAATTGAATCACTCCCTCAGGTATATCATGGCTTTTACACCATTCCTCCAGTCGTGTCAAATTATACTGTATTTGCATAGCTATTCAATATGTAAATACATTGTTAGATATATAAACTTTACCTCTTTTCCATGAGCAAAAGTTTTTTCGCATCAAAATATCATTAAAAGCGGTAACGCCAATCAATCTTAGTAACTCGGTAAGCACACTATTTATCGTGGATGGTTCAATGTAGTAACGTTTCATTGAACGCCATATTTTGTTGAGAAGGTTTAACAAATCATCCATTGTATAACTTGGTGCAGATGTTCCTGTTAGGAGCTTGTTCAAAAATCTGCCAGAATCATTTGTAAGAAAACCAGGCAACGACTGTGCTTCTACCACAGCAGGTATCACCATGGTATTCAAGTGTTTTTTTATCTCTTTCATCCAAACATGGAATACGTTGTCTTCCAAACATTGTATCTCATACTTTATGTTTTCCACGAATTTTTCAAAGTCGTTTCGGTTGATAATAACTTTTGGATTATCAGAAGTGTTCGAGCTTATTTGTTGATAGGTGTGAACGATATGGGAAAGCAGCTCGTGAACATTTGTCAACCAAAAAGCGCATGGAATTACAGCGTCCTCTTCATTGTATGTCTATAAAAATAGTTTCGTTAATAAATATGTAAATGTATTTTAAATTTTTACCAAAACTTGTTTTTGAATTGAATCCATCACATTAAATAGAAGTCTTTCGGATTCTTGAACACATCCCAACTTCCACATTTCTTTCACACATAAAGCAATGGCATGTGCAGGATACATGATTTCCCTTTTGGATGGAGGGTTTTGTAGTGTGGGTAAAGGCATTCTAGCTGAGCGAATTAGGCCTTGAAGAACTTCTTCCTGCAAGACGTCTTCATTGCGGATTAAAGAAACGATTTCATCTCTTACACCCTCATCTGTTGGGGGTGATTTTTGGACTGTGCCTATATGGCTCATAGATATAGGTCTTATATTCTTTGCAGGTTTAGGGCTGGTTTCTGCAGTACGCTCCATCTCTGCATTCTTTCTCATCATATCTGAAGAACTGTTTCTTCGAGATCTTCTTACAGGAATTCCCTCAATAGCTGAGCTAATACTTTGTGTAGATGAGCTTGGATAAACAGCGGGCGATCTGCTTCTATGACGGGATGTAACTGATCCAGGATCTAAGGAAACACTGGGTGACGGAGAGGCGTTTCGCATGCCTGGTACTGGCGATAAGTTACGTATGTTATTTACAGGTCGATTACGGCTGGTATGAAGAGTCTGTGTCAACTGGGTCTTAAGAGTAGCAATCTGAGCACGCAAGTCAGTTATTTCAGCTTCATCTGGAGCATGCTTTATCTTTTCGTTGGCTTCTTCTAGCGTTTTCTTCAAAGTTGTATTCTCAGATTTTCCAGATTCCAGTTGTAGCTTCAGGGCTGCTATTTCCCGCTCTTGGTGTTTGATTTTGTCTTGTGATTGTCGGTTATCATGTTGAGATACGTTTAAATCAGTCTGTAGCTTCTCATATACCTCTTGAGGTACAGTAGGTTTTTGCAGTTCCTGCTCAAAATTCTTCGCCTTTCTTTCCATTTTTTCGTATTTTTCAGTCCACGTTTTAACCTGAGCTTCTAGCTGTACATTGCGATCCTGAACGCTTTTCTTCTCACTTTGGACTGTTCTTACTGTCTGTGTTAACTCTACCACCTTGTTTTCTAAAGCATAGGAAACCTCCTTAAAGTGATTGACTGATCTAGCTTCAGCGCGAAGACCCAGTAGGTGCTTACGACAGATATTTCGACGTACAAGGGATTGTATATTGATAATAAACTCTCTTTGGGCCTTGTATTTCCTTCTTGCAAACCAGCCTCGAATAAGCTTCTGAATCTGAACAGCCGCATAATTCTCTTGTAGAGCTTTGAAATTTTGTCTAGCCAATTTGGATTTACAAACTGGTCGATAGTTTAGAATTATGATATTTTGAGTTGAAAAAAACAAAACTTTACCTGTTTGAAGTTTGAGAATAAATTCATGTTTGATCAAATAGCTCCTTCTGACAACAAATCTTTTCCAGTTCTTTTGGATAATTATAGCAGCCTTTTCTCGTCTTAGCTCCAGCATTTGAAGTAAAGCCACCTTACGGCGGGCAATTTGCTGAATTTGGACAGTCAACTTTTTCATGCGTAGATAGCGGCCTCGATATATTATTCTCTTCATGTGTTTCTGTAGTATCACGGCGCAGTCATTGATCCTGTCAGAGCGGATCTTCTCCAAGTAAGCCAGCTGTCCAGCACGGAAGAAAAGTTTGGATGCACCAAGCTGGTACATATCCTGATCTGTAATGGAAAACTGTAAAATAGCCATACACAAGTCCTTTACTTCTAATTTCTTAGAAGACAACGGGCTCCAGTGTTCAGAGGATACAAGTGCATAATACCTGTCAGCAAATTCTTCAAAAGTCCAACGAGATGGATAGCCAGCACAGCTGATTCGAATGGTTTCAAGTACACCACAGGCGCGAAGCTGAGAAAGAACCATATTGGGGTCAAACTCCCAAGCAGCCTTTGCCTCGTTGGGTTTTACACAGCGGATATAATGTACATTCGTGTTACCTATAGTGTCCATAAGGCTGATCAAAGAGGACTTGAATATGGACCCAAGAGTAGGCTTTCTAGCTGTCATGCTTAAACGTTTGCTTTCAGGCTATTAAAAATGCTTTTTAGATATAAGGCGTTAGCATTGAAATCATTACTTGTGTGACAGTACTGGTGATGGCAGCTTTTTCTAGAACGTCTTTCAAAAAGTCAAATTCAGCGTTTTGCAGCAACGCCAGGTGTTCGTCGGGGACTGTATCTTTATTCTTGTCAATAAAGTTTTCGGCTTCATATTCGACATCTAGCGCGTAGTGAGCGATAGTAAAGGCAGTGTTTGAGAAGCGAGGCTTTTTAAAATACTTTTTAAAGTTAGGATTGTCAAAGTTAGTGTAGAGCTTTTGAACAAATCCTTGATCAGAACCAGACGGTAAACGCGATTCCTTAATAAAAAAAAAAAGTTAGAGCCTTCCACCCAAGACTTTGGTCATATGATTACTTCATCCAAAAGAGCCAATATACCCAGCTTTGCTTCAATAAGCTCAATACATTTTTGGTTATCGCTAAATTCAATAAAAGTCCAATTGATTTTTTCGCGCAGATACTCTTCTTGCTCAAGCTTAAAGACGTGTTGATTGAATTGCTGTTGTAATTTCTCATTGGCGTAGTTGATACAGAACTGCTCAAAAGAGTTTTTCTTGAAATGCTCAAAGCCATAGATATCCAACACACCAATAAAGGTTGTAACTTTGCTTGAATCTGAGCACGAAAGACTGTCATTTGTGACGGATACCAACCATTCAAAAAGATTGGCATAGACGTATTTGGCTACAGAGTCTCTAACGACTTGGGCTTGGGCGGGTGTCAGGTTGGTTACAATTTTTTCGGATCGAGTGACAATCTGTTTGCGAACAATCCATTTCCGAAACTCCGACGGCTGGATGCCCAAAAGGCGAGTGGCAGTCAGGAGGGCAGGGTCTGTTTCAGACAGCATTGCGTCGCCACGTCCCGTGATTTCCATATTGCCCATATGAAGTAGCGCAGCGAGTAAACGAAATATTTTCCATTGTAACTGAACAGATAACCCGACAGTAGAAAGGGCCCTTTGTGTAGCCTCAAATTCTAAAACATCGTCCACACCGGGTATGATGCCTGTCCCACTTTGGTTTAAATAGTGAAATCGTTCGTAATCGTATAACTCGAATTCCTTTTTTTCTGATAAAGGAATGCCTGCACATAGCTATAAAACCAGACGCAAACGGGGGGGGTTTGTGAGAAGAGCAACAATCAAAGGCGATAGAATGTATAAAAAAAAGCTACCTGATAAAAAATATGATAGTTTCTTTCCGTTTCTGGCTGATAAATTAAACGAGAGCGCTCCAAGAGATATGTCCTGATTTTTGCACCCACAATGTTGGCGGAACGATCAAACTGTATTTCAATGTATTTACCAAACCGAGAAGAGTTGTCATTTCTCGTGGTTTTTGCATTACCAAAAGCTTCCATAATAGGATTGGTAGCTATGATACAACAGATGAGTCTTTGTCGTATAGCTTTATATAGATATTGTTTCTATGGACTTGCCTAGTATTTGCTCCTCTACAGCTGTCATTCCGCTAGCTGGTTTTTGTTTTTTTCCATCTTGGTCATCCGCTGTAGCAAAATAACGCATAATATACTTTGCGCTCACTGTTTTTCCAGCACCACTCTCTCCTGAAACAACGATCGTTTGGTTCATTTGCTCGCGTATCATACAACGATATGCATCTTCAGCAATAGCAAATAAATGAGGCTCCAACTCTCCGCGTCTTCTTCCAGAGTACTGCTGAACAATATCTGAATCGTACAGTGAAACGCGGTCAAAAGGATTGACTGCTATCAGAACAATACCCGAGTATGTATAGATAAGTCTTTGCATATATCGTGTTCGGATTGTGTTCAGTACTAAAAAAAAAAAATTAACACTCGATAAATATACATATGCTATGCGTTACCTGAAGGCTCGTTCAAATAACTCAAGTTTGTCAAATCGTCTGTATATTCCATTTTAGGCGGGTTACGAAGTGGTGGAAGTGAGGAGCCGCTGTGTTTTTCTATTTCTTCTAAGGTCGATTCAAACGTATACGTCTATACTGTAATATTTAGCTGTATTTTTTCGCGCCTGTCACCTTTTTTTTTTTTAGCGGATATGCCTTACCTTTTCTTCGTGATCGCTTTGAAACACCATGCTAACTTTGTCATTTGCAATAGTGTTTGAGATGCAAGTAGTTGAAACCCAAGCTTCTTGGGTATCTTCAAACCATGCCCTTGTTCCGTGAGTGTATACTTCCACTAAAGTTGCCATGTTTAGTAGAAAAAGAAAAAAAAAAAAAAGAAAAAAAGAAAAACAACGAAAAACAACGAAAAAGCAACTAAAGACAGAGAGAGCCGTGTGACCTGTTAGGACTTGAAGGTCAGGAACCACATTCTGATCGGCCTTTAAAAAATGAAAGGGTTTGTTTCAACTAGAGCATATGACACAAGCCTTAGTACCTAAAGATTGTATTGTATAGAGATTGATCAAAGCAACCAAGGTATACTTCCTTTCTTTTTTATTGTTTTTTCGGTTGTGCTAAAAAAGTGTTTTTCTGTATTTTGGGACTCATAATGTATAGCATCTTTTCCATTCCAGGTTGAATACCCAAGGCTGGAATCATCTTTTTTGTTTTCTATCGGCACAGAAAAGCGATTTGGAAAAGTTAACGGCTCTTCATTCCACTCGGCCATACTGGCTTTGGTCTGGGCTGATTTAGGTTTGTTTGTATCTACACTGCTCTCTCTGTCTGTGGGCACTTGATGTGAAGCTTCACTCGCTATTAAATAGCCCTCGGGTGTATATCCATCCGTACCAGAGAGTTGGCTATGACTTTCCTTCTCAGAGGAATCTTCAAGAGTTGAACATTGATCTGTAGCTTCTTCTGAAAGGCTAGGTTTCTTTCCGTCACAGTTCGAATCATCTGGAATTTCAAGCTGACAGCGTCCCAGAGGAGTTGGGTCTGTAGTTTCCAGTGCCTCGCTGTGAGCGGAATTAAAAGAATGCCGGTCTAGTGATTCTTTCAAGGTACTCATATCGGATGATTTTTCAGTTGATTGATGTAATGTAGCTAGAGCTTTGTTTGGGCTACCAGTAGAAAGTATTTCTGATTTATCAGCAGATATATTAGTACCAAGCACACTGGCAAACCTCTCTTCTATATTTGAATACAAGTTGTATACGTTGTCTTCGAGCTCTACTTTATCAGAGAAAAGCGAAGTGTTAAACAGCGGCATTGGCAAAGAAATCTTTATTTCTTGTAGTGGTTCTGTAAACATATGACTTTTATCGCCCTCTGCCTCTTTCTTAGTAAAGCAGAGACTTTTTATATCCTTATTTCTTTTCTCTCTACAAATTTGAGTCGTAAGAAGCGTGTCGCTAGAACCATTGGGGTTTTTAGCTCTTTTGTTGGCTCGAATTTTACAAAATCGATTGATGAAAAGCAAAAAGAGAGCAATGAACAAAAGCCCAAAAACAGCTGCAAGAATAATAACCCAAACGGGCAATACTTGTCTCCAAGGCATATTCGATTGCGATTCCATACAGTAACTATTTGGACAAATTTGACTCGTGTGCTTTATAGGAACAGAGAAAGGAAATACACGAAAAACGCTGTTTTTGTTTAAAGCCTTGCTTTTCTGTTTTTGCACTTTAAGTGATATGTATTATATACTTATGAGGGTTCAGGGGATAGGGGGAAAAAAGAAGTTCCATTGCATAAAGTGATGATCAGGTAAAACAATGGCAAAAAGAAAAGGAAAGCATAGAAACGCATGCGCACAATTATAAGCAATCAGGATGACTATAAAACCAAGAGTATACAATCTACAGTCCAAAAAAAAAAAAAGGCCTAACAAAAGGAGCGCTACTTGTGTGATTTTTAAATAATTTGTCAGTTTAAGCAACACAGACTATCACAGTTTTTAACTACAGGTTTTTTTTAGACCAACTAAGAAATTATCAACCGTTCCATCTTTGAAGAGGCCAGACCGCTATTGAGATACACACCTAATATTAGACAAGAGTCACTTTTGATGTTTTTTTTATTATTATTATTAGTTTTACTTCAAGTGGTTGTTTTGCATACCGGAATTTTTTTATGCATTTTATCTAACGTTTCGTATAAGCATGTTTTCTAAAAACAAAAAACGATACACCAAACACAGGGCTTGTTTAGTATTTACTGAATATTTATTATTTATTACAAATGAATGCAACACATCAAACTAGACACATTAATAAAACACAATAATATTTACAAAAAGGGGGGCTTTGCGTTTATCTGTCAACATGGCTTATTTGCTTTCTTTCTGCGCTGTCTTCAAAAAATCATTCTACTTTCGTTTCGTTTCTTAATGTACCTTCCCATATCGTCTACAGACTTTCTCATTCGCTCACGTTGTTTCTCTAATTTCCTGACCGCGTCCTCACAGGATATATTATATATACCAGCCAATCTTCTTATTTCCCTATATATTGTTTTACGTCGACTAAAAAACCGCGACTCTCCAGGATCCACCCTCCACTCTCTACCATAAGCTATCTCTAGGTCTTTTATAGAAGGTCCGCCATCAATACCGTTACAGTATTCTTCCCAGACCTCTGCTATGGAGTTTACAGAACGACTTAGTTGGTATACAGGTTGGATAGCCGAATCTGTTTCAATTGTTGTTAGGGGAACAGGTTCTGGATCTGGAGACTGGTCAAATCCAACAGAGTCGCTGCTACCAGAGGAGTGATAGCTTTCTGAAGGCTGAAGGTCTTGCGCTGAAGGTAACTGGCTGTATTGCTGTTGGGCCATATATGAACGATTGGTTTTTGAAACAGAGTATCCCGAGTTTGATTTAGGCGAAGAATTAGCAGAGGAATGGGTTGTGCTTGGTGAATATTCCGATTCTTCAGGACTTGCTGCTGAAGAATAACCTGGTGAGTGTGCCGTCATTGGTGAAGAACTGGAAGAGAGGGTAGACTGAGGAGACTCTGCAGGCGGAAAATCAGCGTTAGCCATTATGGATGGATGAAACATTCCATTTAAATCTTGAGGGGTTGCAAATATGGGCATCATCGAAGGCATTACGTGCCCGGGTATAGACACAGGTGGAGCATTCTCATCTTGAACAGGGTAAGAGCAAGGTGAATTCTGTTGAATCTGGGTAAAATACGAAGCACTGTGTTGAAAAAACGCTGCCATCTGCTGCTGCATTCTACGCTCGGATTCCACTTGCTTTTTGAGCAAGTATTCTCGCTGCGTCTGTTGATTTGCTAAGATTTGGAGGATGTCTTGCTTTAATATTTTAATCTCGTTTGCCAAATTTGCGAATCCATTCTCAATTACTTTTGCTAATTTGGATGAAGAGTTTTTGGATATTTTCCCGTTATTCACTTTGGACATGAAATGCTAAACAGAAAAAACAATGCGATATACGTGTGTCGTTGTAGTTTATTTTATAAAGCAGATGGAACTAGATCTATCTGTATGTAGCTGAGTTCGAAAACATTGCATTTTTTGTTTCTACAGAATAGCTCAAGTACATTTAAAATAGTAAAAGACAATGACATTTGGCTCTCAAAATTAAAGGCGATGTGCTTTAATAAAAACAAACTGTCTCATATATTTTTCGTTTGCTGTAGAAAGTGTTTCAGTTGTTCATAGACAAAAGTAGCAGCCTCAGAGAGGAAAAATGAACATTGCCGAAAACGAGAGGAACACTTGGGTTGAATAAGCCGTAGGAAATGCAACAGTTGCTAAAACATTGCCTTATATTAAAGGGCAAAATGCTATAAAGTGATTTGGATGATATGGTACCCTTCTATCATTTATTTGCCCGCAATTTTCGTAAGGAATTAATATGGAAAATACAGACACCTCAAAAAATTTGAAAGAGAATGGCCAGCTCTTTTTACAGGCAATGCTGCTGGCAATGTAACTCGATTGGTACAATTGATGTTTGAAAATCTCAAGGAACGTTCATTTGCTTCGAGAATTTACGTGTCCACGTCAAGTTGGGCGTCTAAGCCTTTTGCAAAGCGTGATACTAAACCCAATATTGAAACAATGAGCAGCTTGCAAAAAGCTAATGGCAATATACAAGACCTACTCGAATATGTAAATACTTGCGATCATGATATATGTCTGATATCAATTGACTTTGCAGGTCTTACAACAAGAAGCGATGATTTAATGAAACTAATTGAAGGTAATCCCGCCATTAAGAAAATTGCTATCGAAACTTTTGCCATCAACAGTGAGTTATTTATTTTCGATGCTCAAAATTTAATGATATAAGTGAGGGCTCTCACGAATTCTTTTTGTTGGGACTAAAACAGGCTCATTTGGTTTGACATTATAGCAAATTTCAATATTTCCAAAGCTTTCTATTTTTCTTTTGTACTTTTCAAGGTTTTCTTTAGTAAACTCTACATAAAAAAGCATACATATAGCACGGTTTCTTGATATTTGCATAGTAAAGAGCGCAAGAAAAGAATTCGCAAATTGAAAGAGCACTTAGCGCACTTCAAAATCCAATGAAATTTACCAAGCTTTGCCTACCCAGAGTTTCCAATAACAACCTTAAATTATTTATCAAGGGGTGCATTTTCTTCATGTAAGATAAACCATCATCATCTAGTTTGCATAAATACATCTGCATGGTAGACATACTATGGGCCCAGAAATTCAGCTGTTCTTGTATGAGCTTGCATTTATAAAGAAGCACGTACTCATTACTTTGTAAGTTTTGCTTATTTTTTTTTCAGGCTTAGTTTTGATGTTTGTTTTTATTTAAGAGTTGATAGCCTATAGATCTAGAATTAGTGTTTTATAACAATTCAAAGACTGCATATTCTTGAAAGAGTTTCAAATCAGTGATAAAGGTCCCAAATTTCAGAGTTTTTAGTACTTGTTGGCTTCGTACTTTGCAGAAACTACGGTTTGTAAGCTGTTCATTTTCCCTCTTATTTTGTTGGTTGTGTGTAATAGATTGATAAGGTTAATATTTGCTTATAAGAGTTTCTTGTAAAGAGCCGAATTGTTTAAACAGATTTCATGTATTTAAATTGATTGCAGTGTTATTTGTGAAGGCCATCCACCTCCCAAGTATTGAAGACTCAAAAAGTAATTCAATCTGACTATAAACTGGTTAGTTTTTTTTTTTTCATGTCGCTTTCTATTGGCGGACATAAGAGGTTTTGACAAACAGCCGTTTAGGGGAATCAGAGCATAATCTCTCTTTGTAACAATAATGGATGTTAAAGAATGGCTACAGACAGTGCTCCAACAAGTAATCTTTTAGGAAAAACGAGTTTGGGGTCGAACACATCTTAAAGCTAATCTACTGATTAGTACCGGAGTCCTGAGAAAACGTTTAGTGACGTGATTCTAGTTCTTGAAACATATTTATCTTTAAAGCCAAAATTGGAGCATTACAGTAAATTAAATCAAATGCTTTTGGTTCGTTAGCTAAACCTATTTTTTTATTAAGCCTCGAACAGTGGAAACACCCAGCTACTGCTATGCTTACACGGCACAATTCCTATTACCTATCTTTCTGCAGCCTACAACATTCCAGTTTCTTTTTGGATTCCAAGAGAATACCCCACCAGACCCCCTATACCTTATGTGATGCCTACAAGTAGTATGACTATCAAGGAAGGAAGACACGTAGACAAAAGCGGATTGTGCTATCATCAGTATAGATCCAACTGGTCTAGCGATCCAGTAAAGAGAGACTTTAGCCTGTTAAAAAAACCTTCACTTATACTTTTTGAAACAGACACATAGCCTTTTAGAGTTTATAGCAATTCTGCAAAAAATATTTGCGAGAGAGCCGCCTGTTTATACAAGGCCTACCCAACATTCAAGGCCCAGTCATTTGCAAGAGGCCGCTTTGATTAGTCAGTCCTCTCCTATGCTCCCTGAGAGACCCCAAACTACTAGTAAACAAGAGCCGCATTCGCCCTGGCTAAGCGAAGATACGATTCAAAAGCTGAAAAACGGTATTTCTGTTAGTTTTTAACTCTAGACCCCATTACTCTTTTGTTTTCATTTGTTCATTAAAACTTTAACGTTCAAAAGTATATGCAAATCAATCGACCTAACCCCAAAGCATCAGGACCTTACCCTTTGACCCACGTATCCAGTGCGCCAGAGCAATTAAACTCGTCAAGAAATAGTTGGCCGATTGAAAATACCAACGTAAAACGCGACATTCTTTATCAGCAATTGATGAGTAAACTAGAACAGCAAACACAATCAAAGGAAAACGAAACATGGTTGATTCAAAATCGTCAACTGAACGAAGCAGAGTCAAGCATTGAACAAGAGCATAAAATGCTATGTGATATAAAAGAGCGCCTGATATTTAACCAACATGTGCTGGAAAATAAATCTGCTGAAATTGAAAAAGTCACCAAACATGTAAATGCAATGCCTGATGTTGAAATAGATGAAACGCTCTGCGGAACGAGCGTAGTTGGAAACCAGTAAAAAGAAGCTTCACATGAAATCCAAGCTTACTTAATTTAAACATCACTAGATTATTCGAACTCGTAGCAGATGAAAACGCAATTTCAGATACGATATATCTTTTA
>JAIXMR010000070.1:0-107500 GCA_025677835.1 Sporodiniella umbellata | reverse complement strand
ACAGATGCGGTGCCCTAGAAAACAAGGATCAGTACCAGAAAACTGTAGAAATATCCATTGATGTGATGCCAACGTTCAAAATAATGGACTACCCGATAGCTACAATTGTATTCCACGGACAGAAAACAAAAACAACATGCAGTGAGGTACGACTATCAACTTGATTAAATATGTGTAGCTTAGTTAACTTTTATTTAGATTTTAAAAACAAAAACTGATATAGATCTTTCATAAAGCCTTTTTTATTTTATTTTATATACATCTTTTTTTCATTTATTCTTTCTACAAAGCCAGTTTTTTATAGCATATACTTGTATACCCATAAATAAAATTCATATATATATATATATATCCACTGTGTGTATATTACTCTATGGAAGCTCTTTTCACAACTCCATGTGTTTCTTATCAGGGACAGTATATGAACTTTCAGTATACCAAGAAAAAAAAAAAAAAAAAAGGTTATTGAAGTATGGAAATAAATAAATATATATATATATATATACCTATGTAGATGTCTACATTTTTGTATCTCTCAATCATTTGCTTTTTTTCTTCTTTTTTAAAACACGTTTGCAGTCCATGCTATTACTAGTGACACAATGCGTAATTTTGACGTTGATTACAGCAACGGTGATATTACAGATGATTGTACTGTTAGGTGATTTCCCTGGGCTTCGCTCGTCTTATATTATGCGAATTGATTTGACCCCAGTACCGGGCTCAACAAACGCATTATTAGATCAACTGAAAAAACTTTACTTTACGACAATACCTGATTACTTTACCATCAGTACTCTACGATTATGTGGAAACTATAGAGACGACCCTTCAAAAGACGTGTGCTCTCCCCCAAGTATGGGGTTTAGATATCGTAAAATAATAAATTCATATGGACACGACTGTCAAGACTCAGCTTTTCTTTAGGTTCGGCAGATGAGTTGTTGGATACGTTTGCTACACAAATTCCATCGACATTACATTCTGAACTTGCTGGCATTCAAGGAGGTGTGTTTATTGTCTCTGTCATTCTTTGCTTTCTTTTGCTTGTGTACTATGGCTATCATCAACATGCTGAGCGGCATTTACGCTTTGGGGGCCTTAGAATCGCACTCTGTTTGATGTTTGTTGCTGTCGTTCTTTTGTTTTCAGTAGCTACCTTTGCGATTCAGATAGTCATTTATCGTGTGGTAGAGAAGGCACTTGACGATCTCAAAAGTTCTTTGTTCGGTAGTATATTTAGCGAGTTTGTACAGATAGGCATAAGCAAAGGCGCCTCAGTATGGCTGTCAATGGTTTCGTTCATTTTACTTTTGATAGTTTTTAGTTTACTTTTGTTGACAATGTGCTATATCAATAAGAAAGAACAATCTATGCGTTCTGACAACGAAATGCGCCAAGTACAGAATACAGAGTAACCTATCTAAGACATGAAAGTAAACTCATAAAAATATTTAATAAATGCAAACGTATGTATGTACATATATATATATATATATATATATATAGTGCTGTATTGGAGTTTTATTACATTTCAAAAATGATGAAAGGGGTAAGGGGAAGGGGGGGTGAAGACCTTTATATAGAAAGATGATATATATATATATGATTTATTGCTTGTTTGCAGCAGCCTTTTCCTTTGCAGCCTTTTCTTCAGCTCTCTTTTCCTCGTATTGCTTTTGTTTAAGTTCTCTCTCCTTTTTCTTTTCTTGCTCTTCTTTTTCGTATTCGTAAAGTTCAACGAGTTCTTCCTTGGCAGCGTTTGCACCCTTTTTACTACCACGAACGACGATTTCATCCGGGTGATTAGAAGATGGGCTTTCATCACCTTGTTGAGACTTGGGGAATTTGATAAAGACATTGTATTTGTCTTCCAATTTCTTGACATAACGACCACTGGGACCAATCAAGAAACGATGGAAATCTCTAGGCACCTTCAAAGACAAAGAGACTTGATCGGCCAAGCTAGCAATTTGAGCATGAATACGTTCTTTGGCAGCATCCACATTTGTCTTGATACCGTGAATGTTGACTTTGACAGGAGCAGAAGACTTTTTGCCGTTCTTTCCGACGGTTTTTTCCTCTGTCTTTGTATTTTCTCCAATATCGATTCTGACACCAAGGTCTTCTTTGAGTTTGTTGATATGGATACCTGACTTACCAATGACATGGGCAGAGAAATTGGCAGGGATGAAGAATTCCGATGAATAAGGCTTGGTAAAATCCTCGTCATGTTTGGCTTGTTCGTAAACCTTGTTGATGTTGGTGATGGCTTGGTTTACTTGTTTTTCAAGACCGCGCACTTCGATGACATCTCTAAAGAAGACGTTAACTTCAGAATCGGTGCCCAAGATGGCATTCAAGGTGGTTCCTCTGGGTCCACGGATCAGGTCGTGGTATTTTGAGGGAATAGAAACCTTTTTAGAGACACAATCCGATGAATCGTTGACGATTTGATGTAAGGCGTCCTTGGCAGCCAAGATGGAATCTTCGGTTTTGTCTTGACCTTCATGTACAATCAAAACAGAGTTGGAGTCAGCCTTTTCTTCAGGGAAAATGATCTTGACCTGATGTGTTTCCTGAACACGTCTAATACGGCTGGTGTGTGTGTTGATGATATGTTGATGAAGATAGTTATCTACATGCACCGTAGAAAAGTGGGCTGGGGTCAATTTGCGCAAGATTTGGGTGATGGCCAACTGAGCAGCAGCAGCACTCTTGTCGTCCTTGCTGATGATTTCTATGCTTACGCTCTGTTCAAGTTCCTTTTCAGAGGGAACAATGATTTGAACATGATGTTCGTTTTCGATATCTCTGAACACTTTCTTTTCGACAAGGTACTTGAGAGCGTGACTGCCATTTTCTTTTCCGTGAACCGAGCCCAAATCAAGGACACCTACATGAACAGAGCGCGATTTACCCAGAACGATACTTAAACCCTCGAGTAACTTGGCATCAGGACCACGTACGGTGATGTTTTCAGAAGCATCGCCATGAGCAGGCAATTCGACTGTACATCCGGACTCGTTGAAGATCTCTCTTAGGGTTTCACCACCCTTACCGTGAAGATACTTGTGTTGGCGCTTGGGGACTGCCACCGAAATGACGTTTTGAGTAGATACAAAAGCATCATGGGTAGCCTCCAACGCTTTCTTTGTTAATTGAACTTTTTCCTTATCTCCAGAAACACTGATGGAAGCGTCCCGTTTGCCCTCGCCTTCGATGGTGACTGTAGGGATATGGATTTTCACATCGTATTCCTCTTCCCACTTTTTGACGTTGGCATTTTTGACACCGGCAAGGAAAAGATAGTACTTTGGATCAAACTGATCTATCTTGATGGATTGTTTGGCGGTCTAGACAATACAAAGTCAATCCTTTCGTATCCACCAAAAATAAAAAAAAAAGGGAGGGGTTTTTACCTTTTCTCCAACAATCTTCTCGATTTCTTCCTTGGCCATCTTGATACCAGCGGGATCACCCATGATAGAAACGGAGACAGTTTCCTCAGGATCTTCCTCATTGAAGTCCTCTTCTTCTTTTCTAGGGAAATTAATACGCGTACCGGACTTGGCTTCAATTTGCTTAAGGCTTGCCCCTTTAGCACCAATGATAAAACGACGGGTATGTGCGGGTACATCCAATTCAATGGTACGCTATTAGAAAACATATCAGAGATTCTTGTACATGTAAAAAAAAAAAAAAAAAAAAAAAAAAATATTTTTTTTTTTTTCCTTACCTTGACCACCAAACCAGCAATCAACTCTCTTCTGGCTCTAGCCACCTCAGCGGCTGCGCCTTGAATAAGAAAAGTGGTTGTTCCTGAGCGGTTAGTGGATGCAATGATGTTTGTCCCGGTTCGGTTGATGACTTGTTGAATGACATCAGCACTGCTTTTGAAACCCAAAGGTTTTGTGGGCAAATTAGCGATTTGCTGTGTACTGGGGAGTTCCAACACATCGGTGACAGGTGTACCGGTGACTTTCTTTCCAGTAGCAGGAGGAGCCATTGGACGTGCACGCGGTGTTTGAGGCGAGGATGCTTTGAGACGAGAAGCAGCACTGGCAGACCAAGCGGAAACGACGGGGGCGCGAGGCGAGGCAGAAAGCGAAGGGAAAGCAGCTTCTGAATTCAAATCGAGATTCTTTTTGCTGGGCGCGACTTCCTTTTTGATCGATGAGAAAGGCTTCTTACCGATAGGTGTAGGAAAATCACCCGAGATGAGAGGTTCGAAATGAGAATTGTCCATGACTACGGGATCGTCAGGGGAAGGGACAAATCTATCTTCTTCAGGTAAAGTGGGTTCCAGGGCACTGCTATTAGCAGAAGCAGCAGCTTGAGAGTGAAGCAAAGCCAGCTTGGCTGAAGGGGGTAAATCCAAAGAATCGTTTGAAGCCATGATGAAGCGATGTACCAGTTAGAAAGAAAGTGTAAGATATAATAACCAAGCAATTGTTTTAGAGACGTTTTCTTTTTTCTTTTTCTATTTTTTCTATCTTGAATAAAGAAAGTCTACGCCTTTTTGTTTCTTTGTACGTGTTTTGAAAAAGAAAAGAGAAAGGAAAAAAAAAAAAAAAAAAAAAAAAGAGTTTGTGTATCAACACCTTTATTTTTTGTGTGCTGAAATAAGCCAATCAAAGAGCGATGCACTCATTGAACGTGTCGTTTGATAAACCTATTTCTGACTTTTAAAAAGAATCAAAGAGTGGAAGCTGCGAGAACAATTTGGTTGAAGAGACTTTGTAGTCTATTAGTTTGCAAGCGATTTTGACTGGTGAGAAAAGCTGTGTTACTGTAAGACTGAACTTTACTGAGCCAAAGTGCTAGAATAGAAAAGGGGTTGTTGTTGTTGTTGTTGTTAGAACAGACCATGCTTCTTGAGATAATACTCCTTGTTTTGATATCAACAACGATGGTTGGGTTACTTGGATAGCATTTAAAAAAGATTTCCCTTCAACTTTTCTAGGGTGAGGGTCCTATGCTTGGTAGAAAACCCCACATCCTGACTTGAACTAAAGCGAAACGTGAGGGAGGGTTGTTTTGGTCCGTCAGGTCGGATTTTGAAAGTAAGCGATGTCACTTTTGAGTAGAGAAACCCTCAGCGATGGACTTCCCAAGCCAAAGAGAGTCACATGGCATGATTTCTCTGCATACGACAAGCGTCTGCTCTGAGATCAAAAGGACCAATCAAGATACGAGAATGCTATCTTATCGTGTGAATAGGTGAGACCGCAAGTGGTTTTTTTTTTTTTTTTTTTTGGTAGTTTCATTTTTTCATTTTTTTTTCATTTTTTTCATTTTTTTTATATAATTTTTTATTTGAATGGAAAGGCTGTCAACGGAGCTTATTCAGCTGATCGTTTACGAGAACCGGTATTGTTACCAGAGCCTGAGGTCACTTTGTCTGGTTAACCAGCGATTCTATTCGATAGTGATTGAGCTACTGTATAAGAATGTGATGATTCTGAGCCCGAGACAGTGGATGGCTTTTAAAAAGACCTGTCCGAGACTGAAAGGGATGGTACATCGACTTGACCTATCAGGCTACACGACCACCGGCTTACGCTGGACGGTAGATAAAGCAAAGACGATTGTACAGTCCAAAGATCTCGTACGGTTGCTAGACGACTGTGACCATCTGAAAGAGCTGTGTGCGGGCGAGGAGCTGATGGAACCCTTTGTGTCACCCGGTCTGTTTGTGAGCGCCTTTCGAAAGCCATTGACGACGCTGGATCTGACGGGGATTTTTATGGACTTGGAAGAAAGTGTGGGGAGGTTGAAGGCTTATTTTGAAGATGAGCCTTCGGTGCCTTTGAGTCTAGAGAACCTGTCGTTCTTTATGAACCTTGCGCTTTCTCAGCAAGAGATTCTTATTCCTCTTTTTGACGTGCTCACTGCGCAAGGAAACCAGCTCAAGAAACTCGATTTCGGTCGTACGACGATTACCGGGGCCCTCTTCTCTCATCTCCCCTCGCCAGGCGCGCTTACCCATCTGAGTCTGACCGAATGCTGCTATCTTGCGTGCTGTTCAGAAATGATGGATTATCTCGAAAAGGCGGTGAATCTGGTCGAGTTGAACCTGGGATCCATGTCTCCGCTGTGTGTACGCTGTCTGGACCGTTTGCTGAATGGGTTGGGTTCCCAGCTGCGCTCGCTTAATCTAGCAAACCAGCGTGGTCTGGAGCCGAGACATATCCGGGCACTCCCCAAGCTTAGTTACGTTTCTTTTGCCTATCTGGACCATCTGGACCCTGGCCTGTTTCTGGACTATCTCCAGGCGCATGCCCCTTTCTATGTCAATCTCGAGGGTATCTTTGATCTGCATCTGTCCTTGCCTAGCTCGGTGCAGGTGATTGAAATCACTGACAGTCCAAGCTATCCGCCGCAATGGGGTCCTTGGCGGTTCAAAACGTTTGGCACGCGTACTTTTTATACACAACAAGACCCTTCCTATGTTTATTCCAAAAAAATCTTGATGGGCGATCCTCTGCTCTTGTCTCCCATTGCCATTTATCACGCTTATTCTTAATCCCTCTTTCATCATCACTCGCATTAAAATATCCACCCTATTTTATTGGGGCTTTTCAATTTCCGGTTTATGCAGACAAGAGAGTTTAAGAGAGAAAATGATTTATTCCAAGTCAATAATAAGGTATAAGGCTAATAGAAAAAAATAGATGTATTTTTTTTTTTTTTTTTTTTTTTTAAAAAAAAAATAAGAAAAAAAAAGAAAAAAAGAAAAAAAAAAAAAAAAAAGATAGACAATATCAAAGTTAGATTACATCAAAAGACAGCATTTATCAGCAGCCACCTCCTGTGTATCTTGAGGGCCAAAGTGATCGTTACTCTTTCTGGTCTCTTGATCTTTGTTATACTTTCGAATGTCTTTAACGACCTGAAAGAAAGCGTCGTCTACGTTGATCTTTTGTTTGGCGGATGTTTCAATGTACTGGCATCCGAACCGTTTGGCCTTATCTCTTCCTTCTTGACTAGAGACTTGTCTTTCTGATTCCAGATCACATTTGTTACCGACCAAGACCATCGGGAAATAATCACGGTCTTTGACACGGCAGATCTGCTGGTAAAACGTTTCGATCTCATCAAACGACATGCGTGTCGTCACAGAGTACACCAACAAGAAGCCTTCACCATTTCTCATGTATTGCTCTCGCATCGCACTGGATATCTCTTGAGTCTCTCTCGCCACATCTCTCTAGCTTACCTATACTCTTCTTGTCCAGCTGTGTCCAATACATCCAACAGGGCTGTCTCTGAGTCAATCACACACTGTTTACGATACGAATCTAACAAACGTAAATCGTTGAGCCCTGCTTTCTATTTCAACTACCTTCAATCGTAGGATCGTACTCGTCCACAAAATGGGATTGAATAAATTGAATCGTCAGTGCTGATTTGCCAACACCTTTTTTTTTTTTTTTTTTGGAAACAAGATGATGAAGTGCGCCATCAGTCTTTCTCTCTTTTTTTTTTTTTTTTTTTTTTTTTTTTTTTTTTACTTCTGTAAGCTTCACAGTCACTTACCACCGCCACCCACCATAACAAGCTTATACTCGCGAACAAAGGAATTGGTTTTTGACATGTTGAAAGAGGAGGGGAGGGAATAAGATTAAGAAAAAAAAAAAAAAAAAAAAAAAGCGCAAGCAACACCCTCCGCTGTTTTAAGATTCCGAAACAAAAATTAGATTTTTGAGTGACAAAAAAAAAAAAAAAATACAGGCTCTTTTCATACCCTCTTTGTATTTATCCAATGATTCGGAGTTTGGTTTGGGCAGTAAAAGAAACCGATCTCATCAGAGACTTTTTTTTTAAAAAAGGAAATAAGTTTAGGTATTTTATGTAGAACAATGAGGGGGGGGGTAAGGAATGTTACATTGAAAATAAAAGGATTATTACAAAAAAAAAAAAAAAAAAAAAAAAAGGAAATGAAATAAATAGAAAAATGGAAAGCGTTATGTAAGTATATATGTTGATTATTTAGATTCACTGATGCTCAAGTCTTCTATTGTCAATGGACTGTTACTATGAAACAAGATCTGTTTTTCGACTTCTAGGCAGGCTAATAAGATAGATTTAGCTTAGATAGGGTATGGCATGAGGCTTACTGCTGATTAAATGTTTGCCATAAGTGTATTTCTTGAGGCCTTGGAGATGAGGTTTGATTTTGGCTATCAACAGATCCCGTTGAGGTCCATCGACTACATCCAACATCTTTTGAACCACATAGTTGGCGTATTGATCTTTCATCATGGACATCAAAGGGTATGTTCTACATAGATGTTTAGTTTCTGTTTTTGAACCCTTGAAGGACGTACCCATCCGAACGCGTTGTCAGGACTTCTTCTATCAACGCCTGTCGATCTTGACTGTTTCCATAGGCAACACATTTCTCTACCACGTTACTCGCAAACTTGTGTTTACTCAATTGGAGCGCATGGCCTTTGACTTTGGCGATAATCAAAGCCTTGTCTTTGGGTTGTCCATGTTCAAGGATATGTTGGATCACATAATTGCCGTATTGATCTTGTACGAGTTGATTGGTATTCTTGTGAAGTTCATCCAAAAGATGAGCCTTTGTATATGTATATAAAAGAGAAGGAGGGGGTGAGAATACCGTTTTTGTTTTTGTTTTTTTTTTTTTTTTGTTTTTACAGTCTGTGTTTCTGGGCAATGTTCAAACATCCTTTGGATGACGCGACAACCATAAGGATGTGTGGCCAGATGGTAGACTTGACCGTAAAAGGTGTCAATGATGAACTGGATATAAGCAGCAGGGATACGCTCGATCGCTTTCTGAACCACATGGTTTCCATTCTGATCCTTGACGCATTTCAACACACAGCCGTCCAGTTCACGGACCATGGCCGCCTGTTGATCGCTCAAGACGTACTCCAAGGCCTTTTGAACCACACGGCAACCATACATCTGCAGGGAGAGGGAGAGCACGTGACCTTCCATCTGTTTGGCCAACACGGTCTTTTGAGCCTGGTTGCCATGCTCAAACAGTTTCTGAATCACGTAGTTACCAAACACGTCCGTCATCAGCTGAAGTGCGTTGGGTAGGATTTCGTCAAATACCAGCTGTTTTTCTTCACTGCTGGCCATCTCCAGCTTCTGTTGGATGAAGCGAGACCCATGCTGATCCCCGCTGAATTCTACCACGTGATGGGCAATCTCCTTCAGTTGAAACTTTTTGGTTTTACTCGCCCTGAATTCTTCCAGCAGCGGGCTACGGACGATCACCACCTCCGGAGGAGGGGGATTGGCTTCGTGCGTCTTTCGTGGATTCCCCAGGGCTTGTTGACGGATCATCTGTTCTCGTAAGAGAAGCAACTGTTCTTGCTGTAACAGGATCTGCCGTTGACGGGACTGAAGTTGGAGCAACAGACGGTCTTGGTTTAATCCAGGCGTGCTGGGTAAACTTTGCGTACTTGCATGACCATAAGGACTACGCGCACGCTCATTTTCCCAATGGGATTGGCCTGTGGACCAAGGATCGTAAAAGGTATCTACCAAACTGGGTCCACCATAGCGTGCAGCACCACTCGCAGGATGACGCTGATGACGCGCTTGGGACGTTGCATACGTTGTGGAGGGACCCTTGAGAAACATATCGTGCTATGAACCGTTGGTAAACCCTCCTCCCCTATTTTTTTTTTCTTTTTTACCTTGTCCTCCATATTCATTGTGGATAAACCAGCCACTAATTGATTGTATTCTTCCATCTGCTGTTGTGCATTCGTGTTCAGATGATGATTGGCAGGCGGAGTCGAGTTGGCACGAGGGATCTGGGAAGCGCCATAATGGCTGCGGACGGGAGATGCCATGCGTTGAGGGAATAGTTCATCCGAAGTTGGATGGTTAGCGTGGTTAAAGATGGAGAAATAATTGTTTTTCTTGGCCTAAATAGAGAGACCGGTTAGTCTGGAATGTCAAGCCAAACAGAAGGTTACTTGTGTAGGGTATGCTGGCGGTTGATGGTAGTGGTTGTGGTGGTATTGAGATTGGCTGTGATACTGACTACTACCAGAAGCATTGCTTTCGTTGTCATTGTTTTCATGTATCCAGCCCGAGGTTGAATGGCTGTTCTTTTCTGAACGTTGGAAATAGCCTTGCTTATCTATCAAGAGATTTTTTTTTTTTTTTTTTTTTTTTTTTTTTTTTTAAAAAAAGCTCTTTTTATCATCACTTTTATAGCTGAACTGTACCAGAGAAATGATCTACAGCTCTTTGCGTAGGAGTCCAGCGAGAAGGTTCAAATAAAGAACTCGAATTCCATGTATTTCTAGGGTCTTCTTGCAGTAGTGGGTCGGGGGGAGCACTACTGGGTCTCGGTTGCTCTGGATAGAACAAGTCTTGGTCAGGCTCAAATCTCTCTTGCATAAATGCTGCAAGCTAATAAAATCAAGTCAGCTTTGGCTTGTACTTTATTTTTACCTGTCCATGGGGTGAGTTTCTTGCTTTGGGCTGTTGAAGATCTGACCGAAACATAAAGCTGTTGTTATTACTGTTTTGATTGTACATCCTTTTGTTTTGAATAGAAATAATAATATAAAAAAAAGACGCGTTCTTTTCTATAGGATAAAAACTTTTGTCAAGAAGTAAAAGATATGTGCAGTGGGACTTATTTACACGAAAGTATGGAAAAGAAAAGAAAAAGCTTTAATAGGTCATTCAACGCTTTATGGGAAAAGGAAAAAAAAAAAAAAAAAAAAAAAGTGAGAAAAAGAACAAAAAAAATTCCTTTTTTTATTTTTTATTTTTGGGCAAGCATCGTGATTTTTACTTAGGTTAGGTTACAGACACGAGAAAAGTTTGCATATTGACTAATCTGGGAACCAATTTTAGCGTTGACCCTCCCTCTTTCCCCTTAATTCGGTTCTGTTTTGACTCTTTGGGGCTAAATCGCCCAAAAAAAAAAAAAAAATGGATAGCCTAAGCACTGGATTTCCTTTGCCAGAAAATACGTTTGTTTTTACTTGTAAAGAAAGTGGTGGCACATTGAGCGGAGACCTTTTTTGTGTATAGGCCCTTTTGGGTAGAAAATGGTTTATCTCGGAAATCCCACCACAAAAAGAAATCTTTTGAGGGGAGAAATAATAATAAAAAAAGTCTTTCCCCTTAAAAAGAGTTTGACGTCATGCTTTTTCTTGACTCTCTTTGATCATCCTAAAGGAGAGCCTTCAGAAAAGAGTGTATTGAGAAAGAGAGACGGATGTCCCTTTTTTTTTAAAAAAAAAAAAAAAAAAATTGGGTGTGTATTTTCGCCAAAGCCACTCTGCGATAAATTTCATGCTACATTCTACAAGCGCGTCGTTTCTATTTTCTTTTTTTTATTATTATTAAATAACCATGGCTGCAACACTCGCTATTCCTGAAAAGTCCAACCAAGAGATTCTTCTCGTTCACAAGTTCCTCAAGTCCAATGTTTCATTGACCACTGGCGAACTTGCTTTAGAGGTAATGAACTGCAATAAAGAAGTAGTATTGAAAAAAAAAAAAAAAAAATTTTTTTTTTTTTCTTTTAAAAAAAGGTTTCTGGAGAAAAAGTCAATGATGCACCCAACGCCATTGTCAAATATCTTGTTTCTCAAAGTCGACCTGAATTACTTGGCAAGAACGCTACTGAACAAGCTCAAGTAAGTACAGCTCTAAAAGGCCTGGTCATTGACTAGAAAAACAAAAGGTCGATGAATGGTTGTCGTTTGCTACTCAAGGTCTTCGTTCGGCTGGCAAGAAAGAAATCACTTCTCACATTGAAAAGAAATTCAATCACCATTTGAGCTCTCAGACTTACTTTGTCGGTCACTCTTTGACTGTAGTAGACGTTGTTATCTTTGGTATTCTTCACGCCTATTCTGTAAGTTGAAAAGCGTTTTGTTATATCCATCGAGAGTATTGACCTTGCTTGTGCTTAGAAAAATTTCAAAGCTACTCAATGCCCCAACACGATGCGTTGGTTCGACCTTATTCAACATGAGGTGATTGAAGTTCATGGTTTGACGGCTGAATTCCCCAAAGTGGAATTCAAGTTGGACGATGTGCCTGAACCTGCTATGCCTGTAGCTGCTGTAAGAAAGAAGGGTCTGTAGAGCCATGGATACTGACTGTTTCTATAGAAAAAAGACGAAAAGAAAAAGGATGAAAACAAAAAGGATGAAAACAAAAAGGATGAAAAGAAAGACGATAAGAAGAAAGACGATAAAAAGGAAGCCAACGCAGAATCAAAGCCCAAGAAAGAAAAGAAAAAGGCAGAAAAGAAGCCTGCTGGTAAGTGACTTTTGCCGGTGTTGAAGTCATGCTAAGCACTGTTCTATAGCTGCCCCTGTAGAGACAGATCAACCGGTTGTTTCTCGTATGGAAATCCGTGTGGGTTTGATCAAGTCATGTAAGAAGCACGAAGGTGCCGACTCTCTCTATGTGGAAGAAATCGATGTAGGAGAAGCCGAGCCTCGTACGATTGTTTCCGGCCTTGTACGCTGGTATCCTGTTGAACAGATGGAAAACCGTTATGTGCTTGTGCTGTGTAATTTGAAGCCTGCCAGCATGCGTGGCGTCAAATCGTTCGGTATGGTCTTGTGTGCCTCGGCCGCTGATGGATCGGCTGTGGAACTCTTGGGCCCTGTAGACACTTCCAAGGTCAAGCCTGGTGATAAGGTCTATATCGAAGGTCAAGAAGGTGAACATGAAAAGGTCTTGAATCCCAAGAAAAAGTACTGGGAAGCGGTTCAACCTGACCTGAAGACTGATGAGGCCTGTATTGCTCATTACACAGACAAGCCTTTGTTGATCAAGACTGCCTCGGGTGAATCTGTTCAATGTAAGGTAGCCTCTGTCAAGAACGGTGGCATCAAATAAAAAAAAATATTGAAAATTTTCAACATTGCTTTATTCTTTTGTACAAACTACTGTGTCTTTTTCCAAAGATCAAACTCACGCATTCTTCCAAGCATGGATCGACCTTGCTTATGATCTTCGTACGTACGGAGCACGCGTGACTGTGGTCCAATGGTAGACTGAGTAATGAATTTCCAGTGGACCATAATCCAGGAAGTGTGATAGGCCAACTTGTCGTAGTATTCTCTGGCAGTGGCGCGAAGAGCAGGCAGTTTGGACCATGGAATCTATCCAAAGTGTTTAATAAGAAGCAAATAGATAGAGATATATTTGTGAGGATACTCACCTTTTGAAAGTCGTGGTGTTCGTTGTGATAGCCAATGTTCATAAAGGGTATATTCAGAATGCCATAGTAAGAGTAAGTTTCTTGTCCGTCGTCAAAGGTGTAGTGTTCCTGGATAAAATGAGCCGCGCCTGGGTGAAGAGAATAACCAAACCAGAGTGACAAGAAGAGATAGAGAAGACCTTTCCAGCCACAATATCTTTGGATGATCACATCCATAACGACAGTAAAGCCAAGGTTGATAAGTTCCCATTTTGAAGGTGTCAAGTTACGGTCGTGTTGCATCACAGCGCCACGAACAACGTACATGACTGGATAAATCAAAATCCAGAGTAGCTTAGTAAACGCGTTTCCTTTGATCAGCTTTTTTTCCCATTCCAGCGGCAGGTCTGGGTCTCTGCCCTCCACCCCTTGCCAAGTGTGGTGTTCGATATGATAGCGTCGGAAAGACTGGGCGATAGGGACCGGTAATGTCACATTGGCTAGCAAGCCTGCATAGCGATTCATCCATTTGGTCTTGAAGATCAAACAATGACAGGCTTCGTGAATAACAACGCCAATCATGCCGGTCAAGGTGGCCCCGATAAAATAGGCCGTCAGTAAAAAGGCGTACAGTGGCACAGGCACAGTATGGAAATAGTAGGCAATACCCAGCTGAGTCACAGTAATGGCGATCGTCACATAAAAGGTGCTAATGTCTGTTCCATATAACTTTTCTACTTCGGGATGTTCTCGTAAAATCGTGTGTTTACGTTTTAGATGAGGCTCATCCATGTCATCGCGTGCGAAATCTTTGTGCACATATGGAATAGACCGTTTCCAACTACCCAGAAACAAAGGAAATCGATAATCAGGGTGTTTACGCGTAGGCTTTATGCTCGTCGTCCTTAACTCTGCGTTGGGTGGCATACAAAGTGCTTGCTTTTTTTTTTTTTGGAGAGGCTGGAATAGACAAGAAAAAAAGGAAAAAGAAAACAAAAAAAAAGAAAAAACTTTAAAAAGTCGCAAAAAAAAAAAAAAAAAAAAAAAAAAAAACGGGTGACAAATAGAAAACAAGTATAATAAAGTATTGCCAAATTAAGCTGCCAAGCTAAGTTTTGTGTCTATATTTTTTTACTCTGTTAACGTCAAAAAAAAAAAACTTTATTTTAGTGTTTTTGGCTGAGTTATTGAAAACTGCTTCTCCTTTTTCATACAAAACCGTAATTAGCCATGAATGTGTTCAAAGCACTGGAACAAAACTCAGTTACAATCTGACTGTAAGCCTACAAAAAAAAAAAAAGAGGCTGAACTTTACTGAGATTGAATGCTTTAAACAGTGTGGCGACTTGGATGCGTTTGACAGCTCTTCTTTGGATGGCTATATTCATCAGATTTTAATTGCCTGTTTTTTTTTTTTTTTTTTTTTTTTGTGCTTCCTTACTACTACAAGGTGGCTTTTCTGAAATAGGTGTAACTTTGAGCTTCTTCAGGCTAACCCAAAAATTAGGCTTGTAAATCTGATAAGAAGCTTCTGTCTACGTTTAAAACTCAGTGTGCAAAAGCATCCCCCCTTTTTTTTTTTTTTTTTTTTTTTTTTTTTGTAGTGACAGATGCCGAAAACAAAAAAAGAAAATAACAAAGAAGTCAAGAAATATCCGTTTCCTCGATTGAGTGAAAAGAATTATTTGAATCTGGAAGAACTAGAGCCTGAACAGATCTACGTGATACCCAATTTTTTGAATGCCAAAGAATGCGATTCGCTCATCACTTACTTTGCGACTCATTTACCTCCTAAAGCAAACCCATCCACACGACCCCAACGAGGCATGGCTTTTCGCAATAACGATCGGCAGGCCATGGAGGATGCAACTGTGGCAGGCGAGTTATGGAAAGGACTCAAGTCATTGGTGCAGGCACCTTTGACGATCGGCAAAAGTCCTTGTGGATTGAACACGAACGTGCGTATCTATCGGTACCGTAAAGGTCATTCTTTTGGTGCTCACTATGACGATAGTGTGCAAGACAAAACGACAGGTCTCTGGACAGAATGGACTTTGCTCATCTATCTAAATCAAGACATGGAGGGTGGCCAGACCGTATTTTACCATCGTAAGGGCGAATCGCCTATTGTGGTTCAACCTCAACGAGGTCTGGCCTTACTCCATCGGCATGGCACACATTGTCTTTTGCACGAAGCCATGGAAGTCACTCGGGGCGAAAAATGGGTTTTGAGAAGCGATGTTTTGGTGGGTTAATAAAATAGGGTGGTAGTCAAACGGAGGGCTTCTTTTTTATTGACTGTTTTTATTTTTAAAAGAAACTGGTCTGATTTTGTTGTAAAGGTGGAGCATTAGTAAACATCGTTTGATGAGTCGGTTGTTTTTGTTCCTGCATTAAATCTAAAAGACTCTTTTGGTTTGTGGGCTGTTTGTTTTCTATCGCTTGGCCAAATGGGTTTTTACTCGTCGTTCCCTAGATTCTATCATTCAGATTGCATCCACACACCTTTTATCTTTGTAACTTACAAATGCGCTTGAGGGACTCATGGAACCAGTAGGACGGCTTTGTGTAGGAAGGCTGTTGGCATAACCAGATCCACTGTTTTGTTTTGAAAAAAAAAAAATTGAGTAAGAGGATGACGCCAATTAGTTTCTATAGTTACTATGGAATACGGAGGTTGCCTTGGTTACCAAAAGTATCTAAGCCGTCGCTATTCACGAATTCTGTTTAGCCTCATTTTCTAGCGCTATCTAGACTTACTCTTTGTTACTCAACAGTGCGTTTAGTTTGGCGTATTTAGAATCGGCTTCACTAGGGGGTTTAGCTGAGCTCATCTATTCAAAATTATGATAAATAGCTGTAAACAATGCTGGTATCCTGGTTTTACCTGAGGAGATGAGAAAGCATTGGATGGGCTTGGGTTGGAATGAGACGCTGTTAAAGAACTGAAGGCGTTCATAGAAGGACTACCAGCAGCTCTATTAAAGGGGGAGTTGCTGTTATTGTGCAATTTTGGAGAGGCAGCAAAAGGTTGTTGTTGTTGCTGCTGCTGCTTATTGGCAACGTTGAAAGGGGAGTTGCTGTTGTTGTGTAGTTTGGGCGATGGGGCAAAAGGCTGTTGCTGCTGTTGAGGGTTACCAAAGGCAAGACTGCTGTAATCATAGCCTTGTTGAAGTGGTTGTTGCGGTTGTAACTGGGGTGTGCTGTTCATTTGTGAGAATGGGTTAGTGCCTGTTACCATACTTGTTTGAGGTTTGGGACTAGACATAAAGTCGTTAGATGCTTGGAATGACTGTTGTTGTGGTGGATTCATAGACGAAAACCCAGTCGATTGTGAGTAAAAGTCTGTTCCAGGTTGAACAAACCCTGTCATTTGCGCCTGAAGAGTGGATGGGCTAAAAGCAGATTGATAAGGGTTTTGTGTTTGTTGCTGCTGATAAGGGTTGTTTTGGAAACCATTGTTAGGCTGAGACCATTCCAACTGTAATGGCTGTTGCTGTTGTTGCTGCTGTTGCTGATAGGGGTTATGGAAAGCCATACTTTGCTGTGATGAAGGCTGTTGAAAACTTTTGTTTTTTGCAACAAAAAAGACTTTGAGTTTCTCCAAAAAAAAAAAAAAAAAAGAAGCTAGACTTACGCCGACATGCCAAATAGATTCTGTTGTTTTTCTTTGTCTTTTTGCTCTTTCTCAATTGCCTCTTGTTGGCTCAACTGAATAGCCTTTTGAAGGTCGTCTTCACTAAAACAATAGAAATAGAGTCAAAACCCAAGCGGTTAATAAGGGGACTAATTACCCTTGACGCTCAGCCTCTGCAAGCCTTTTGCTTTCAGCTAATGCCCTTTTAAGTTCTGCCTCATCATCGTATCGATTTTCGTTTCCATTGATTTGTCTCACCGTCTCGTTTAGATAGTCGCCGATATTGGCCATTCTATCACGCATACCTTGTCTTTGCTGTCTCTCTTCTCTTAATCGATTATCATCCATTAAAAGATTGGTGATGTCTTTTGCCTTTTGTCTCACTAGAAGCAAAAAAAAGAAATCAGAATTATTTATCTGTACACAACCATACCAGAACTTACCGTTAGCCCCTACATCCTTTCCCGTTTCATCGACATGCTGGAATTCTTTCAACGTTTTTACAACGTAAATATTTTCCTTGGCGTACAAAACTACATTTTCAGAACCCACGTGCAAACAGTAATCCAACAAAAGCAATGCCTGTTTATTCCAAACAAAGGCCCATACATTAGTTTATATGCGCAAATCAATCGCTCTGACTTACTTTGAATACGTGGCGCCAATTCTTGCCTTTATCGTTTAGTCGTTTATCAATCATGTCCATTATCTCAATAAAATCAGATCTGTTTTACCATTTGGGATTAATAAACTAAGCTATGACTCCCTTTTCTTTTTTTTATGTATGTCGTATTCGTTGTTCTTACTCGTTGAATGTAAGCTGAGATATCTCATTCATCATTGTCCCACTGGGACCCCAAGGGTCGTTGGAGGTAGCTTCTCTTACTTTGATTTGAACATCACTGAACCCTTTTGCAATGTTTTTTCTGTTTGTTTATTTTTTTTTTTTTTTGTTAATGAGTTGGTTCCATGAGCTTTTTTTTTTTTTTTTTTTTTTTTTGAATACAGGAAAAAAAAAAAAAAAAAAAAAAACTTACATACTGCGAACAACTCCTTTGCCAGCCATTGTTTATTTTACTTTAAAGAAGAAGAAAAGAAAAAGAAAGAAAAAAAAAAAAAAGAAGTGCAAAAGAAAGTCCTAAAAGCTGATCACACGAGGTATTGAGATCGAGATAATATTCCTAATTGAGGTTCCGTCACGAAATTCTACTGGGAGAAAAAAATACAATATTTAGGCGGTTTTTCTCTTTTTGTTGTTTTCCTTTGGTTTGAAAAAGTGAGCAATGGACCCTTTGAGTGAATCCCTTGGAAGTATCAGTTGAGGCGAGTTATTTTTGACCGAGCCCACAGCATCTGAGACTGGATAACTGCATTTTGGGTTTAAGAATGGTAATAAAGGGTCTCATATTGTTTCTTTACTTACAATTCCAGAACGCCCTCTTTAGCAGGGTTCAGCAGACTGCTAATTTCACTTTTCCAAGGCTTAGAGCAGTCAATCCAACTGCCTATGCTCATCTCATCTAAAATGGCAGGCATACGGTCGTGCACAAAAGACATGCTTGTGGAAGCCTCAACAGTAACAATGACGCATGAATAAGTTTTAGCTAGGTCATATTTGGAAATCAGTTAAACATACTCCGCCAATATTATCACTCTTTTTCAAAACCTGAGTTGGCGTACAGAGCTCCAAATAGCATGAGCCTACCATCCTTCCTTTTGATGTAGTACGCCTGCTTCTTTCCGTTTGTCAACTTTTTCCATTCAAAGTACCTTTATAAAATAACAGCCGTTAGTTTTGTTACCTCCCCGTCGCCTTTCCCCCTACTACCCCTCTGCTACGACTAGACATCTTTGGCTATCCACCGAAGACGAGAAATAGTTCTTTTCTTTCTCCAAGGTGTCCTGCCTAGCGTTGATAGGCTAATTGCAAATGACCGTTAGTACAGTATAGAACCCAACGAGGATCACCTTTTGAAGAGGCGCGCCTTTTACCCAAGACGGGATATAGCCCCATTGCTACACAACACAGTCAATAACTATCGCTCACAAAACTAATCTATAAACCTACCATAGTATGAAGCTGTGCTTGACCATTCTTTGAAAGCACTACAGGAATATCTGTGGAAGGCCCGACATTATAAGAAGGTTGGTAATCTTTGTCATTAACCAAGATCTCTTGATTAAAATAATTGTCTTGATAAAGTTTATCCGCAATTTCATAGGGGTTATTGGCACAGCAAAACCGGCCACACATTTTCTTTTTTAGTTAGAAAGAAAAGACGTCTACCGTCGATTCCTCATGCCTTTATGATATGCGCAGCGCAAAATTTTCAGATAATAGCATTAAAATAAAAGCCCTGTAGTTTTTAGTTCGCGAAAAGAGAAACTTTATTGATTCTAAGCTCTTTTCTAGAACGCTTTATATAATATGTACAAAGTATTTTTTTTTTTTTTTAAAAGACAAAAGCCAAAGAAAAAAACGAAAAAAAAAAAGGCGATGCGAAATTAGTCCAGGTTTTCAATAACGTAGTTAGGATGAAGCATGATAATAGGGTTTTCTTCAGTAGGTCCGTCGGTTGCTTCTTCATCTTGTCGAATAGCAATCAAGGTTTCGCCCTATACAGCAAAAGGTCAACAACTAAAACTGCAAAAAAAAAAAAAAAAAAAAAAAAGTGCCTTTTCTTACCGTTTTTAATAGTTTCTTGATCACCTTTTTAACCACTGTCATTTCAAACTCTAAACTGTCTTCCGACATGCCTCCTTCTCGCTGTTCAAGATACCACACAATCAACTCCTCTTGACTAATACCAGCATCTTCGTCAGATCCTTCTTGTTGCTGATAAAGCTTGAAAGCCAACATCTGTTTGATCTCTTCAAACTTTTCGTAAGGAATGGAAATCTTTCCTGAGGAAGACACAAAGGCGCCACTAGGAACATGTTCTTGGTTGGTTTCCATAGCATCGCCTGCTTCATGTTGAGTTTCATTCAAAGACATGCCACGAAGGGCCTCAGCACTGCTCAAGATTTCGTCCATACCATCGTTCAAAGCATCGTCAATCTCAACATCGTCTTCTTCAACGCGAATAATAGACTTTTGCAACAAACCAAAGGCTTCCATCACATTGGCTACTGTAATCTATTACAGATAAAAATATGAGCCTACACAATCAAAAACGTTACTGTTTTCTTTACCTCTTCTGAGCAATGAGCTCTTGCAATAGCCTCGGATAAACGAATCATACTTTCCAATTGTCTGACCGTGATACGGTACGAGTTTCTACCGATAGATTGATAGTCGCCTTGTCTTAAATCTCTATAACACTCAGCCAACTTGTCAGCAGCATCTTTTTCCAACTAGGACAAAAAAAGGGAATTTGTCAATACGAATCTCTCGGCTGTCTATATACCTTTGGCTTAAAAGTTCTAGCATAGCGAATGTAGTTTTGAATGTCCTTTGTAGTGAACTCAGTCTTTAGGTCCTCATCTTTTTGACGGTGGTTGTTGATAATGTGCCTACCGATGTTGTAATCTGTAATATCGTTGCATTCGTCCAAAACGATAAAGAAAAGATCAAAACGAGACATGATAGGTGCGGACATGTTTATGTTTTGTCTCAAGGTTTGTTTTTTGTTGTAGCGACCGCCAACAGGGTTAGCAGCAGCCAATATGCTCGTACGGGCGTTTAAACTGGCTTGGATACCGGCCTTAGCAATGGAGATGGTTTGTTGTTCCATTGCTTCGTGAATGGCTACTTGGTCCTTCACATCCATTTTATCGAATTCGTCAATAGCACAAATGCCCTAAATATATAATGTGTCAATGCTTTCTTTTATACATTAATAGGTTGCCCTTACGTTATCTGCCAACATCAAAGCACCTGCCTCGATAGAGAATTCACCGGTTTCTTCATCTTTGATCACAGAAGCAGTCAAACCAGCGGCACTGGAAGCTTTACCTGAGGTATAGACAGCACGAGGCATAATGTTACAGACGTACTTTAAGAACTGAGATTTGCTGGTAGAAGGGTCACCTACAATGCATACGTTGATGTCGCCACGAATATGCATGCCTTCAGGAGTTACTTTATGGACACCGCTCAACATCTGAAGAAGGACACCTTTTTTGACAGTTTCGTGACCAAAGACAGAAGGGGCAATGCTACTAACGAGTTTGGAGTACAGTCTGGGACCCATACGGACCATTTTTTGTAGTTGATCGATTTCTTCTTTTGAAAGATCTGTGTAGACATCGCGTTGCTCTTCTTCTCCGTTATCCTCACCGTGCAAATTGGCGTTATTGGCCTTGGTGTGAGTGGCCGATTGAACCATACAGGCCAGAAAAGAGAGTTTGTAGGTCAAATCGCGAACACCGAGAGCTTTGAGACCTGTCACACCTTCTTTACCCAAACCACCCGAGGTACGAGCGGTAGTATCGCGTTGTGCTTCCACAGAGGTACCTGGTGTTTTGAACGCGCTCACGTCGGGAACAACGATTAAGGTACCAATAAAGACACACTTATCACCAGCCTTGGCACGCTCTACCATCTCGTTACGCACAATCACATCCAAACTACGAGGCATACTACCTGTAGGAATCTCGTTGGCGTTTTCTTGGATACGAATACGTTGCCAATCGACAAACCGGGATTTCTCTACGTTTAATGTCCAGTGTGAACGGTTGTAACAGGTGGCAGTGGGACACATGGTGGGTTCTGTGTATTTGAATTCTTGCTCGACATCGTTCACAACCTTACCACACTCATCGCAAGTGAAGGAGGCGTAAATCAATTCAGGACGCACTTCAGTTGTACGGGTAACCGTTCCACTCACACTCACCAGGCGACCGATCTTATCTGTTTTCAATTCACGTACTCGGTTCAGTTCTGACAAACCGTAGAAGGCCACAGTGAATTCTCTGCTAGATTCTAAATTGGGTGTAAGACTGGACTGATTGGCTTGAAGACATTTAGGAAAATATTCAGCAACAACGTTATGAACAGCTCGTCGAAGAAAAGGGAGAAAACTAGTAGTAGAAAATGAAGAGGTTAACAAAGTTGCCTGTTTTATTTTATTTTATTTTTTTGGTTTACCGATAGTATTGATCGCTAATAGCAATAGCCAATGTGGCATCCGTGGCTTCAATGTGAGCATAATCAACCAGGATAGTGTCAATTGCTGTGATTTCAAAATTCTCAAGCTGTACCATGTAAGGAAATCCAAGCCAGTTGGAAGTGCTGGTAGAAACATAACTGGACTGTTCATCTTTATAGCTAGTTAAAAAAAGAAAAAAGAATCCGGTTAAGGACAAAGCTCAGAAACAAAAATCGGGTGTGTTTTACTTTTTCAAAAAGGTTTCAAAGGACTTCATGACAATCAAACCTGTTTCGTCAACGAATTTTTGAATATTTTCAGGCTCAAAGCCTGCTCTACGAGCTTGGTTTGGGCGTGGCGTAGCTGCATCGTCTACTTCCATTTGACTAGGCGTGTTAATTTCAGACATCAAAGCTTGAGTGTCCAACATTGTGTTCATGTGTGAGCTGGCCATGGTGTATATGGGCGTAGTTTATTTTTTCGAGGTTGTTGAGAACACGAGAAGAAAGGAAAAAAAATTTGTGCAAAACAAAAATCCCGCGTCTATTGTGACGGTCAATTTCGCTCTGATTGTTTGGTTGGTGATTCAAAAGTTTAGGGCTGCATGACTCGAGACTTTTCTTTTGGATTTTCTAAGCTTTCAAGTAAACAAGAGCAACCTTGTTTAATGAGCATAAAACGTATCGTACTTTGAGTATAACTCATCTTTGAAACTTGCCTATCATTCGATCTATATAGGCAGAATCAAGGAAGCAACACCATTCTTTGCCATAAGGTTTTCAAGGTAGGCTATCAAGAGTATGCGCGATCCCTGGGAGGTCTTGTTTTAATCGCTTAAAGTAGTACAGCGGAAGGTCTGTTTAAATAAACAAAGATTGTCTTGTGGTACCTCTGAAAAAGAGTATTGAAAGCTTATGTCTCACCCCTTCTAATAACACACAGCCACTCAATGATTCTGTATCTTGTATAGAGTTCAAGTGACGCTGTCTCTATTGCATGAAAGCATCATTGAACAGCTCTAGCTGTTTGCTTTATTCTACTACATGATTGTTCTCTTTTGAACCACAAAACAGAAAGCGAGTCAAGTATCTGTTCTTGAACAGATGCAAAAACAAAGACAACTTATCTTTTAGAGGGGGTAAGGGGGCTTGAAAGGCTTATTTGTGCATAAACCTTACTTTTTCTTTTGAGAGATTCATTGTTTAGTTAGCACAAAGACGGAGTAGTCATTTAGAAAAAAAAAAAAAAAGGTAGGAGTCTACCAAGGACTATAAAGACGAAAAGTAAATAAAAAGCAGATGCTGTGAGCGTAAAAGCTTCTGGTTAAAGCCTCTCTGAAAACGTGCCAGACAGTGTATTTTGAAAGCAATAGGAAGCGCTGGTCGTTTTTGTTTGGTGGAAAAGGGAATAAACAATCAGTCATTACGGCTTACTATTTCTAGCGCTTATTATAACAGCATAGTTTCTATAAGCGGCAAATGTAAATTATGACAGTTTTTTAATTACAATTAAGAGAGAAACAGTGTAATTGGCAGACAAAGCATCAAAAATAAAACAGCAAGAATAAAAGGCAGGTTTTACTTTGTCACTGGAAAAGGCCTGTACGAGTCTCAAAAGGGGCAAGCTCGAGAGAACCTTTTGTTTGTAGTGTGAAGGGGAGAGCAAGGTTGAATACGTGACGCATAAATAAATACAGTCTCCCCCGAAATCTATTTTCAGCTTAAATCGCGTAACCCCAATAATTTTCTTATTTTGTATTTTTTAAAAGAAAAAAAAGAAAGCAGCACATTCAAGAAAAGCTTTCAGTTTTTTGCGAGTGGAAGCTAAGAAATGTTTGCCTAGAAAGCAAACAGCAGAGCTCTTTAAGCCTGATTTTGGAAAAAATGAAGGGGGAGGATAGTTGAACATTTATAGTTTGAAATCCGGGAGGTCGGAGAACAAAACGGGTTTTTCTAGCACTCTAATGTTTCTCAGTATGCTTGTGAACCAATTTTCTCATTTTGTAATACTTTTTTGTGTTTTATCTTTTTCTGAACCAAATTTTATTTATTATTTTTATTGTTTTCTCTCTTTTTTATTTTTTTTTATTTTAGCCTCTCATTTTTCTTTCCTTTAATTTTTTTTTTTTCACCCAAAAAAAAAAAAAAAAAAAAAAGAAAAGAGCACACACACACACAAACACACAAACACACATCAGCCTATATATACATACATATATACATATATATATACACGCACGCACACACATACACACACACACGCACGCACGCACCAACACACACATACACACACGCACTTTTATATATATATATATATATTTGTATATTCTAAATGGATCATGATACTCTAGAACAACAAACAGCTCCTGAAAGTACAAGAGGCTTATTTGATCTACCAGAGGTAAATAGGCACATTTTGTATATAGTTACAAGAATACCTTTTATATATATATTAATCCGCTTCTAAATTATGTAGACTCCTAGAAATTCTGATAGGCGTCGTACCTTCCAAGGGTTGCCCAACCCTGTTGGAAAAAGTAACAGGCCGCAAGCGGTGTCGATGCTACCGCCCGCTCGAAGACACCAACGATCTCGTTCTGAAATAAATTCAGAAGGTGGTATGAACGGCAAACAACGTCGTAGCTTCATGGGCCTGGATACCCTGCGTGAAGAAATACACTCTGGGGGAAACATCAAGGATGTGATCAACACACTCAAAACACTACCTCCTATCACGCCACCCTTAAGCAGTAAAAGCTTGGAAAAACAGACCAGTGATGAACATTTGGATATGTCCTCTAGAGAAGCCGCTTTAGCTGAAGCCGAGGCTAAGCTCATGGGCACCTTTAGCAAACGAACAGACAAGAAACGTACCTCGCTTCAACAGTTGCCCGTCTTGACTGAAAACGGTGAAGCCTTTATGGAACCCAGTCAACCCAAACGATCTATCGTTAACAGCAAATCTTTGAGTTTGTCTCTAAGCAGCAGTAACAAACAAACAAACCGTCGTTCTCGCAATTTTGATGATTGGCGAAATAGTAAGTATTTTCTTTGCCCCCCAAAAAAAAAACAGGATTTTGACCTTTTACTCAAAAAAAAAAAAAAAAAAAAAGGTACACCTGCAGCAGGTAGCAATCGTGCTTCTTTTTCACTTGTACCCTTTACACCTACACGTGTCAATTTCTCAAGAGATGATGCTAACCCTCATCAACGTCGTCCTTTATTCATTGCCCATTTGCCCTTTTCATCTCTAAGTCCCTTGTTCCGCAGACGCGAGTTGGTGAAAGGTATGATGCGTGTCAATAAAAGAAACAGAAGTGATGCCTACGTGGCCTGTGATGAACTGGATGGAAGCGACATATATATCTGTGGTTCTAGAGATCGTAATCGAGCCTTGGAAGGGGATGTCGTGGCTGTACGCCTTGTGAATGTCGAGAGAGTATTGCGAGAAAAACAAGAGAAAGAAGATGCCAAACTGGCTAGAAATAACGGTCAGGTCAAAGTACGTTTACCAGATGAAGAGGATGAGAACGAAATTGTCTTTGGTGGTGACGAAGAGATTGACGTTGTCAAGCCAAAGTATGCTGGTGTCGTTGTGGCCATCTTGGAACGTGCTCAAAATCAAGTCTTTTCTGGGTAAGCAAAAACATCTTTTATGTGTGTATAAGGGAGGGAGGGGGATATGTTTATACAAAAAAAAAAAAAAAAAAATAGCAAAGATAGGGTTATTGAAACATAAAGAAATTAGTACCCTGACCTTATCTCGACCCAACAATAAACGTGCTCAGCTTCAAGAAGAAGAAGGTGGCGATAAAGGAAAAAAGGATGCACCAAGAATTGTCTGGTTCAAGGCTACTGATAAGCGTGTACCTTTGATTGCTATCCCTATCGAACAGGTACCAGAGGACTTTGTAGATAACACGGAGGCTTACGCCAACCGCTTATTTGTCGGCTCTATCAAACGATGGCCTATCACTTCTTTACATCCTTTCGGTACACTCGAAAGAGAGTTGGGTGCTATTACCGATCTAGATATTCAAGTCAAGGCCATTTTGGCTGATGCCAACGTGACCGACACACCCTTTAGCGAGGCTGTCATGGAATGTGTACCACCTTCTCCTTTCCTGTTCACTCCTTCTGTTGAAGAGGGTCGTCGAGATTTGACATTGGAAGAACATGGCCGAATGGTCACTATCGATCCTGTAGGAAGCACTCTATTTGAAGATGGTCTATCTATCGTTCGTTTGGGCGATGATACCTTTGAGGTTGGTGTCCACGTTTGTGATGTCTCCTACTTTATCAAACCCCATTCGCCTCTTGATAAAGAAGCAAGAGCAAGAGGCGTTCAAGTCCATCTGGACTTTAAAGACGTACCCATGCTGCCTGCTGAACTTATTCAGGCCGCCAACTTCAACGTTGATGAACTAAAGTAAGTTTCTTCGTCATTGGTTACCATCATTTCTTTTTTAATCCAACAAAAATTTATTTTTAGGCCTGCTGTATCCGTCATATGGAAGATGGATAAGGAAGGTGTACTGTTGGACACCTGGTTTGGTAAAACAACTGTTCGGTAAGTCTTGTTATTATCGCTATTAAACGGAGTTTTGCTGATATACTGTTTAGGTCAGTTGCACAACTTTCGTATAACGATGTAGAGAAGATTATCAACGGAGAGCAAGAAGAGAAGGAAGTTGAAAAAGATATCCGTCAACTCTATCGTTTGGCTAGTGAGCTTCATAACAAGCGCTATACAAGCCAAGCGATGGGATTGGCCAGACAACTGTTGGCCTTTGATGACCCTGTGAAACCCTCTGAAGTTACCATTTCAAACAAAAACCCCGAAGTAGCCAAGTTGACAAAAGAGTTCTTGTTTTTGGCCAATCGATGTGTGGCTCATAAAATATCTAGTCAATACCCTGAACAAGCCCTGTTGCGTCGTCAAGCCGCCCCTGATAACCGAAAAATTGTAAGGCGCCAAAAGAGAGAAAAGAGACAGACGTGGATTTATATATTGACTTGCTTTTTTCGTTAGATTGAATTGAGAGAGTATGCAAACAACTATTTAAATGTTGATTTAGACGTGGCTGATGCCAGTACACTACAGGCCTCTGTTGAAAAGATAGAAGATGCTGAACTACGTCAATTGGTTTCTGTTTTGGTATTGAAAACCATGAAACCCCCCAAGTATTTCTGTGCCGGTGCCTTTGATATCTCAAAATACTCTCATTTCTCTGTTGGTACACCTCTTTTCACTCATTTTACTGCTCCTCTTCGCCGCTATGTAGATGTTATCGTTCATCGTCAACTAGAGGCTGCTCTGTTGAACTGTAAGTCTTTTATTTTTATTTTTCGTGTTATTGAGACTTATTATTAACCTCCTCCTCCTCCCCCCCCTTTTTTTTGTAGTGGAAAAACACTTTTATTTGCCAAGCGATACAATCCAAAAGCTTGCCCAACATAGCAATGTCAAACGCGAAGCCAGCATAGATGCCAACCAACAAGCCAAACTACTGTCGCTTGCTCTATATTTGAACGGAAAGCAACCTTCAACTGACAGCAATGTAACCACAGTGTACGGCAAAGCACGCGTTATTGCAGTGATGGAAGATTGGTTTGACGTGTCTTTACCTGAGTTTGGGATGGAGCGACGCATTCATCTATGCAATCTACCTCTATTAAGTCATAAATACGAATCTGGCACACGCGCGCTAACCATGTACTGGAAAGAAGGCGTTTTACCTTCTACGGGAGAACAACAAGCCTTGAGCTTATCTGACGACGAATATGAAGAAGAAGAGTGGCTCTTGTCCGAGCCAGATAAATCTCAGAATGCTTTCAAAGATCTCGGTCCTGGCCAACCTAAGAAATCTGCTTCCAAGAGAGCTTCAATCATCAGCTCTCGCTTGTCTGCCAGCACAGGTTATAGCAGTGAACAATGCTCTCAGACGATCAAAGCTTTGGACAAAATCGGAGTCATGCTTACTATTCAAATGGTACGCACACCCCCCTTGATTCGTGTCTTTGCTGCCAACCCCTACGCTTAAAACAAGAGCTGTAAACTCTCTCATTTTCTCAAAAAGCAAAAAAAAAAAAAAAAAAAAAAAAAGAAAGAAAAAAAAAAGCTGAACAAACCGATCAAAATATATATAAATATTAATTTTTTTTAAAAAAAAAAAAAATCATACATATACACACCCTAAATATATATTCATACATCCACAAGTTTGTGAAATAAAAGTAGTAGTAGTATTGTTATTAATAGCTTTTTAGAGTTTTATTGTTCATAATAAGAAAGACAAAAGGATTTTTTTTATTGTATCCAAAAGGTCCAGCCTTTTTTTTTAATATTTTTATTTTTTTTCTGTCATAGATTGTTACATCAATTCTTATTTATAGAGAAATGTACAGCGTGTTTAAGGTGATATATGTAGATAGAAGCTTAGCTCAAGACACAGTGGTTAGATGAGAAGGAGAGGGGTTAGGACGAAACTGAACATACCAAACGGGCTGCGACTTGTACACTGTTTGCCCTGTTGTAAGTTTGGTGCGCGAGGATCTAAAGAACTTCCAGAGTTTTTTGTACCACTGTGTGGAATCAGTAGCCAACAGAGTAGAAGAGCTGGTTTCGCTTTTTGCGAGAGATTCGCGCGGCTTAGAACGAAAAAGATGTTTTTTCAATCTCCAACGTGGCGTTTTGGTGTCCAGCTTGGTATGCTCCTCTATGTGTGTATGAAGCGTAGAGAAACTGGTTGATCGTCGTCGACAGCGGAGTGTAAAAGGGTCCACCATTTTTTTGGTGGGGGTGCAAGGGAAGGGGCCTACAGGAGGCCGGGGGCGGCTGGAAATGAAGGAGAGAGGCTTTCGAAACGTGCTACGGCTGCCATGCGTATAGATAGAGGCATTAGAGGCTGTGTCAGCAAGGGTACCCGGATAATCTTGCTCAGCGGTTGGCAAAAAGTAAGAGTCGTTATGATAGGGGAAAGGTACCACCCGAGGAGACTCAAGCACACAATCCGGGCGAGGCTGTCGTTTTCGATGGCCCAAAAGACTTGACTGGCTTGTGATAGGTGAGTCGGTTTCGGAGCAAAACCGAGCCAAAGGCGTGTCACATTCATTTACCATGTCCAGTTTTGACACGTTTTCTACTGTCAAAGAGTATAACTTGGGCTTGGATGAGGGCCTATCAGAAGAACAGCAGCTGGCTGAAGTGTACAAAGAGGACGGCTTATGCATGTGTTGTTAATCTTTTACAGAGTTAAAAGCTTTTTTTCAAGAAAATTTTTGGAAGGGTTGATGATAAAATGTGTATATACAAAGTATAAAAGTGAAGTACAGTGGGAGAGAAGAAATGTGTGCAGTATATTCAAAGAAAGGCTATTTATTGTTACTCTTATTTTATTTTTCAATCTTTTCTCTTTTTTCGAATCTATCAAAAAAACATGTAGTCTTTATAAAGGATACAAGAAAAAAAAAAACCAAATGTAACCGTTAATATACAAAGCGGATCGGCTCTTGTATTTTTGTTTTTCGTGCTTGGGGCCCGTGGCCCTGTCTTGCGCTACCCATGATACCTCCAAAGGCAAACTGTATCACAGCCCAAAACAAATGCCTTGCTCACTACACAAAGATAATGATTGAGCTCTTTTTTTAACTGGAAACTTCTTTGTTCATAAAACCCAATTCAGCTTTGGATGCAAGCGAAATTTTGTTTTTTGTTTTTTTTTTTATCTTTATTTGCATGCTTTGACTCACAATCGATAATAGTGGGCCATTCACATTAAAAGGGGGCTCCAGGTTTAAATGAAAAACATTGTTTTGCAATGAAAAAAAAAGTTGACATGTAAGATAGGCATTTTAGTATAGGAAAGTAGAAGCCGTGGTCCAGACAAAGTGAGATCATCTCTGTCCCATACATTTAGTGCAGCACACTCCACGATAGATGGTGTGACATGTCTACAGCTTTTTTTGTATAACTGAATATTGGAGCGTAGATATATGTATTGTATTCACTCTAGTTGTTTTAGCGATAAAAGACATTAGATCGTATCCCAGCGCCGCTCTTATCATAAAGGCCTAGCTTTTTCAATTGACTCTTGTTTCGTATCTATTTTTCTAATTGTCTTGCATTGAAGTGTTTGAAAGATAAAGTTTTTTCTCTGCTATCAAATAATGCCACTCATGTCTTAGAGGTGGGAAAATGGTTATATATTTAAAGCACTGTAAGTGATTTCAAGCTTTACTACCCTGTACGACACACTGAATGGAGACCCTACCACAGAACTGGCATCAAAGAAAAAAAAAAGGAAAAGCGAAAACCTTGCAATTGGCTTGAGTATACATAGTAATCAAAAAGAAATGAAAGGTTCATACTTTATTTTTCTAAATCACACCACCTTTCAAAGCTTCCAATTTACTTTAAATGAATTAAACATGCTATTTTATACCTGTCCGAAACTTAAAAATATTGAGTATTCAGTTTCAAGATCTGTTTGACAATTCAAAAGAGAAATAAATCCCTAAAAAAGTACAATCTGCTGAAATGACGTATCGCAACCAAAAAAAAGCGATAGAAGGTTTTTTGTTATTATCATAATTGAGTGTATTTGTTTGTCAGACTGAATTCTGTCGTAAAGTAAAAATAAAAGAGAAAATGAGCACAGACAAAAAAAAAAGGGGGCGGGTTCTCTTGCATATGTTCTCAAATGGGGTAAGGGTATGGTCTGCTAGGCACATGTATTTCTTTTTTTTTTATTGCAACAAAAGAGATAGTTAAAGCCTAATTTTAACCTCGTGCTTTTTTTTATTTCTATCCTGTATCAATTCAAAAAGCTTCAAAAAAGTCAACATCTATGATTTATCTTTTAACGGAGCTCGTGGTACTCGTCATACATAAAAGCGCATTGTACCTTTTTGTATATACATATAGTACAGTTCTGGATAGGATTTAATCCGTGGCCGTGGCTTTTGAATAGACAAACCCCGAGTTTAAATCCTTTAATCTTTGTTTGATCTTCTGAAGGCTTATCTTATAAGGTATATTTATATCGTGAGAGAATGAGCTCTATTTATTCCGGAACACCACAGAGAAATTTTACTTCAGCATCGTTCTGAAACACCAGTCTATTCCAAAAAATAGCCTATATCATTTTTTTTTTTGCTTTTCACATTTAGGATGTATCAAGAGGCTTTTCATTGGAGTAGGTCAATTTTCGTACCATAAACTGGGTATATACTGGACGACATAAGCTAAAACTATATATTTTTCAGCAGTAGCAACAACAAAAAAAAAACAGGGCAAACAGCTTTTGTAATATTTTGCAATGCTGAGTGGGTCTAGTAAGTTTAGCAACACACTACACTGTCGAACCTTCACTTTTCTGTTTTGTTAAAAAATAGAAAACAATCTGGTTTTAGTCTCGGCCTCGTCTTTACTGTAAACCTTTGTAACAAAGTATAGTTATTTGAGTAAGACCCCAATTATACCTTTACTTGCTGTGAGAGATGACTATATTTGGCACCTGAAAATACAACAGTAAATGCTCAGAAATGGCCAGAAGATATCTTTGTTTTTTTTTTTTTTTTTTTTTACAATGTTACAGCATCGTTGCTTATCCGTCTGAGTAATAGCAAAGTCTAGGCCTAGTGAAAAAAAAAATGAAACTGTGCATGCTTTAACTAAGATAATACACAGAAAACGAATTAGTTAACATTAAGATCCAACTTTCTACGTAAATGATAAACTGTAGTTCTCGATAAAACAGTATTTTAGTACACAAACTGGCGCGCTTTAGGTATTTAAAAACCTTTTTGGTTCGCGTTCTTATAAGCTGGCTTCTCCCAAAGACTATGTTACAAACACAAACTTTTTGTACATTTCAGAGTTGGCATCCAGCCACACACACAAAAGCCACTGTATAACCATTTTAGTACATAAGCCGAAAAACAAATATTCTTCTGTTAAATATACACATTGGGTCTATCAGAAGGTGTAAAGAAAAAAAAAACGATATACATACAAGTATGTATAAAATGTTTATTATTGTTAAAAGTAAATATTTTGACATGAAATAAAGTAAAAAATAGTAGGATAGGTATTTTATACAGATGACGCGCGTTTTTTTTTTGTATTACTTCTCTAAACAAACGTCCGCTTCGGGGTTGTGTTGCTGATCGCCGCAAATCTTGTTTTCCTCATCAAGCGCAGTGACAGGTTTTTTTGATGGGCTTTCACCGCGGTTAACCCACTTCTTTAATATTTCCACTTCGATATTTCCGAGAATCAGCTGTTCAACGTGGTAAAGGAGCAAAGGAGTAGATAATACACCTACTGTACCTGGGTCGCCTTTGGAGTACAGAACATTGATTAGCGGCACGCCCATAGCTACTGTTTTGGTCGCCCCACAATACTATTTGTTTCATAGTATAAGTACAAATCCACAGATAGTTAACTTACCATTATAGCCACAGTATCTTCTTTTGAGTATCTCAAAGCTTCAACCCAATGAGGCGTAGGTATCCATTTTGGTAGAGGAAGTCGCCCAAAAAACAAACAGACAAGAGAAAATAGAATGTAAAACCCAGCGTTTATGATAGCCACAGCTACAATATCTTTTGGTTTCACAGCGTCAAAAGACTTGGCATACACTGCATCAGAAAACACAGACCAAACCATAGTCAATAGCATAAAGCTGCTAACATCTGATAGGCGATATTTGACTTTGAATTTGGCCACTGGCTCTGTAAAAAACCATTGAATAACCTGACCTACTACCAATGGTGCCAAGACCGTCAATCCTAGTTGTTTTAGGACAGAGCCAAAATCCACGGCTCCTGCTGCTTCTGTTGTGCTTTCCTTTTCAGGAGTAGCATCAATCAGAGATTTTTGAAAAAAAGAAACAAGAGCAGGCGATACAAATATACCTAAAACATTTCCAAGAGCTGCGTTCATTAAAGCTATAAGACAGCGGTTAGAAAACATACACATACACAATATGTAGCTTACCAGAAGCCTCATTTCCTTTAGCATTTTTGGTCATAACCACGTTAGATGACACTGTAGTAGGTGTACAGGCTGCAATCACTACACCTACTAGTAGCAATGAACTAATGTCCATACGAAGTTTAAAAAACAGTATAACCAATCCAAAGACAAATACAGGAATCAAGAATAGATTGATTATTTGTATTAACAAATGAAGTCTAAAGCGTAATATCGTCTCTGCCAAAATTCGAGTACGGAGCGATAGACCAGAGATTAAAAAAATAATAACAACAGCACCTTTTGGTATTAAGCAAAGAAGGCTTAGTGTTTTTTTCTTTTTCTTTTTTTTAAAAACAACAAGTACCCCACTTAATAGACCATTCAGCTCTGATATATCCGCCTTTTCTAGCTACATTGGGAAACTCTACAGCTAAAACTATAGCTATCAGAAGACCAAGAAGAAACCAATACTTTAAAAAGGCCGCTTTTATGAAGTTTTGAATTGGTTTCAGTCTATCTTTAACCGCATGTCGATCTGTTGAAACAGGCTCTGATTTGTCTTTATCTACACAAGTTATTGGCGAGTTGTTTGGATTGACAGGCTGGATTTTTATCGTCAAATCGCTTCCAACGGAAGCTTTTTTTTTAAGTCGAGATTCGTTCATCACCAACCTGAATAGTCCAAAAAAAAGAGATTGTGAAGGCGGAGGATTAGTCCAAGCTTTTATAGTCATTTCCTATGGCTTGTTTGTTTATTTTTAAAAGATTAAAAGAGTAAAAAAAAAAAAAAAAAATAGAGGTACAGCTACTCTGCAGCTCATTGCCTTCTTTTCCTTTTGGGAGAAGCTTAAGAATAGGAGAAACAAAAATAGAAAAACAAAGGGGAAAGGGGTAATGGTTTTTTTCATAAGGTGTGAAGCAAGAAGTACAGCTGTTCAGCCTTTGCTTATAAAATGACAGTCTGTCATTGTTGTTGCTTTTTCTTTAAAACGCATCCATTTGTATCATCTACTATTAGACTTTAATATGTACCATTATTGTAAAAACTTTAAAAAAAATCAAGGGGAATAAATATCGAAAAAGGGGGAGCGATCTTTCTTTCCAAGAAATGTAGGCTTGAGTGTTTGAGCCGTGTATACATCGTGTTACTATGCATATGTATGGTTGAATAAGTTAATTTTTGTTTCCCTTTTTATTTATATTTGTTTATATAATGTGCTGGCAAAACAACTTGTTGAACGAAATACACACACACACATATATATATAGAGAGAGAGAGATTCAGAGGCGTACATTTTCAAACATTAGAGATCTGCAAAGACTAACAGAGCTTGCTTTATCGTGGAATGCGGAGAAGCTCAGTATACCAAATTGACACGGCCTGCATATGTTTATTCTGCAATTTTTGAAGAATATTCTTACATTTTATATTGTAAAATCCCATGTTTCTATAGTTGTTCCTTTCTGTCTTTTAATTAATATGTAGACCAACTATGTAAAGCCTGCTTTAATAAGATAATAGATGTATATGGTACCCTCAAAATCGTACTAAGCTTATTTTGGCAACTTTGACTTTGGAATTATACTGAACAGACACCCGCCACGTCTAAGGAGGGATGAAAAGGGAAGTAGGGACATTATACAGTTTTTGAGCTTTTGGTACTAGTATTTATCCACCCTATGACGCGTAGTAAGAGCTAGCTATTGTTTACATTAAAAGGGGCACGGTTATTATGAAAAGCAAAACCCTTTTTTCCTTTTTTAAAATGGTCTTATTTGTATACTATTTGTATTGATCAATTGAATGCATTCCAGTGCATGTGTATTTGGCAGTAAGATGGTAATTTGTATGATCATGATTCTATATTTCTTGCATAATGACAAAAAAGGAAGTGCACATAATGTGCTATTCTATTGTCATTTGTTTTATTATTTACAATAGCGGTCTGCTTTGCCTTTGGATCTTTGATCTAACAAAGCTTCAGCCAGTCGGCCTTCTATCTTTGCAGCTTTTGCTTCGCGCTTACTCAAACCACCATGGTGTATTTTGCCACCTTGCCAAGACTGGTATTTCTTACTATCTCAAAGTCAATAACGTATCAAAAGGAGTATCAAACCACTTACACAAACCCCGGGTCTGACTCATCGCTGTTTTTATCCTTGGATTTAGATTTTGGTTTGAATTTAAATCTTGCTTGACAATAGACTCTGAAAGTCTCACAAAATCCTGGATCGTCCGCATCAGCACGGATCGTTAGTCCGCCACCTGCCACTTCATCAATCATTAAAAACTTATTATGGACGCTTTCAAAAGCGAATCCAGAGTCGGTTATTACTGGTCTCCATTCTTCTTGTTTGCCAATAGCTTCACTGTTGCATTCAACTACACCAAATTTGTCGCTACTAAAGTATTTTCCGTTCGACGATTTAAAAGCAAATCCATTTGTGGATCCAACAACTCGCTGCCCAACAAACACTTGTTGAACAATTGTAGGTTCCGGTGCCTGATTTTGAAGATTGGATAAAGGATAGGCTATGAATCTATCAAACTCATCTGTCGTGAAGCATACAGGCGGTTCGGTTGGTTGTGTGATGAACAGAGGACCAACCAGATCTTCAATTTTGTCTGCCTGAACCCAAGCTATAGAATTTATAAATTGATGAATTCCACAAGACTCTACATTTGCCTCCAACACATACTTTGGTCATTTCCTTCAGCTGCTCTTTTTTCAGCTTTTTCTTCTTCAGTACGGTGTCTTCTTTTTTTTTTGCTTTTTATGTCGTTTGGTCAATCAAACTCTAGTTTTTTTTCCATGAAAAATATAGTTTACCTGCTCTCTTTGTCCCCTTTGAACATTAGCTTACTTGATTTTCCTGACATATTGTGTTTTCAATAGTGAAGAAAAAAAGCGGACGAAGTTTGCTATGTAAACAGTCAGCAACTGAGAATGAATAATGATTATAGTAGAGGCTGTAAAAACTTTTTGCAAGTTCTTGACTCGATCCAACATGACACCTGTCAAATTAGCTGGCTATGAGTTCTTCAACAAAACTTTAAAGTCGCCAAGGACTATATTGGCACCAATGGTAGATCAATCAGAACTCGCATACAGAGTTCTGTGCAGAAGATACGGTGCTGATGTATGTGTTACACCTATGCTTCATGCTAGATTGTTTAGCGAAGGACAAAAATATCGAGATGACCAGTTTACTACAAACAAAGAAGACAGACCTCTCATTGTTCAAGTAAATTAGATAAAAAGCAAAAGAGGATGTTTCTGATGTTAGATTTCATCTGTTTAGTTTTGTGCTAATGACCCACAAATCTTACTAAAGGCCTCAAAGATTGTTGAGAACGATTGCGATGCAGTGGATCTCAACTTGGGATGTCCGCAAAATATTGCAAAAAAAGGAAAATACGGCTCATTTTTACAAGATGAATGGAAGCTAATAGAAACAATGGTATCCACACTGCATAAAGAGCTCGCTGTACCTGTCACTGTCAAAATTCGTTGTTTTCCCACTGTTGAAAAAACAATTGCTTATGCAAAAATGATCGAGGCGGCTGGAGCTCAAATGCTTACAGTTCATGGAAGACTCAGAGAGCAAAGAGGCCATCATACAGGAATTGCTGACTGGGACAAAATCAAAGCTGTTAAAGAAGCACTTAGAATACCTGTTGTTGCCAACGGTAATATTCTTTACTACGAGGACATTCAAAAATGTATAGATTATACTGGTGTTGACGCTGTCATGACAGCCGAGGGATGCCTTTATAACCCTGCTATATTTTCGGCTGACGGAAATCTCCCTCCTTACACATACCAAGTTGCTGAAGAATATCTTGAAATCTGTAAAAACATTAAAACAAACCCAGGAATGATAAAGGGCCATATGTTTAAGCTATTACATCCAAGTTTACCTGTTCATACAGATTTAAGAGCACGTCTTGGACAAGCAAGAGAAGTGGACGAATTTCACACTATTGTAAAGGAATTAAAAAATAGAATTTTAAAAGAAATACAAGAGAAAGGGGAAGCTCCAGAAGAGCAAGGCCAAGCTAATGAAAGTGGTATTCGAAGGTTTTCATATTGGAGATGCCAGCCTTATATTAGACCAACTCCTCCTCCAAAAGAAGCAGTAGACATTGATAAAAAAAAGATCCTTATCTGAACTCGCCTCCAGGGATTCTTCTGAAAACAGCAAAAAGATAAGAGTGTGATCCAGAGGTCTGTTAGAAAATTTAGGGATCGATCGTAATTATGTACATATACCAGCCGTTAGACTTGAATAAATAAATAAATAAAAAGCATATACATAAAGGGTGTGTTTGTAGACTGCATCAGGTTTTCTCTGAGAAAAAACAATAGCAAAAAGTGGTTTAAATGTACAGTTTATTGATTTTGTTTATAGATCATGTCAGCTCCAAGAATTGTAGCTTTTTAAATTCCTTTGAAAATATTATGCTTGTTTGTTTTCTTTCGAAAAGAAGGTGTATCGTTTTATTTTGTCTCAGTAGCAACAGTTGAATTGCTAGTAGATGTGGGTACTGTAGATGGCGGTGCCGAGTCTTTAAATGCTTTTATCCATCCACTTTCTACGAAAAAGTCGTAAATCCTACTTGTTTTGTTTACGTCAATCTTGATTAGTGCTCGTGTCTGTCTTCGCTTCAAAAATCCTTGTTTCGCATATTCTTTTAATATGGTATCTTTTATAACCAAGTAGGGTCTTGGCATAATTCTCAAAGTTGAGCACAGTATCTGTTCTTCTTCGGTGAGTAGATGCACTCCGTCTGCCTCTTGTATATTGAGAGGGTTAGCAGGTTTTCTTCCACCGGTAGGTGCAGAGGTAGCTGCAACAGTAGAAATTGAAGGTGTCGAGGTAGGTGGTCTGTCTCGATAATAATTGGCTCCATTTGATGCAGAAAGAGCAGCTATCTGTGAACGATAAGAGTTTCTTTGGTTTGCATTCATTCCTCCGATTCTATCATTTGATAAAGACATAATTGTCTTCAGTTGGTTAAGTCTATCATGTTTTTCTCGTTCATATTGCTCCCCTTGACGTATGGTGGTAAGACCTGCCTGCCTCCATTCTTGTAATGTGGCTATCCGATCTCTCAGCTGTTGCTCTTTTATTAGTCCTTTTGTAAAAGCCTCATAGTCTTCTTCTGTTTGTAGTCTACAAAACACACGTGTCTTGTTGTAAATATCACGTTCGTCTTTGTGTCGTTTTCGCTCTACAGCTTGCATACGTTTGAAGTCTAACCATCGCCTTTCGAATATAAGCTTTTTCCGCTCTATTCTTCGATCCAGTCGAGAATTGTAAATGTCAAGTACCATGATCTTCAGATCAATCTCCTCTTGAGTGTCGTCCTCATTAAAAACCATGTCCTTTACTGACTGTTCGGCTTCGTTTTCGTGCTCTGTTTCAAAGTCGAAACGTCGAGGCATATAACCTTGAATTTCGTGATATGTAGGCCCGCTTGTTATTGGTTTTGTATTGTTTAAAGGAGGTTTACGAGAAGCAAGCGTACGGGATTGTTGCAGTCTGTTTCTTTTTCTCTCGCGAAACTCTACTTCGCTTATTTGAAAGTCAAGATCCATACGAGGCAAAGGCCAGTCCGCACTGGAGACATACACCTCCAAGTAGTGCTCTTCGCAATCCTCCTTACTCTTCGTTCCAACGTAATCGGCAATTGCTTGCCAGTTTCCCATCCCCATTTTTTCTGCAGCTTCAATAAGTAGTAGCTCCTCATCTGCATCCCAGTCCTCACTAAAGATCGGAAAATTATGAGGCTTCACTATTCGGTAATCATGATACGTTTTATGTTTAACAGGCTCTGCTCCACTGCAAAAGCAAGTGATGCACAGATCAAAGTCAGGACAATCCTTGTCAGCGCAACGTATTCGTACAGTGTTTGTCACATCATTAGAACATGCATCGCAATGATACTTGGGCGGCTCTTTGTCATCAATACTGCTTCCGCCATCAGCAGCTGAGGTTGTTGCGCTTAAGCTGCTTCCCGAAGGCCGTTGCCTATGTGTGATAGTCATGTTTGGTCTTTTTTAGTATTGTTCACAGAGTTTGTGAATAAATCCCACTTGTATTTTTTTCTTGTTAAAAAATCATCGGTTTTTGAATTTGTGGCCTTTATACCTTTCCCCTACTTACTTGTTCAGTCAGTCCAGTTTGTGTCTTTGCATGAAAAGTTTGGTGTTACCACCTTTGTACAGTATACAATTAGTGAATGATTGAGAAAAAGTATAGACGAAATCTCCTGTCTGCGCTCAAGTGTGTGCATATTTCGCGAGCTAAATTGGATGTAAAGTGGTGTTTCAGTCATTTATACACTATCTAGTACTGAAGATAGAACATACAGCTGCTTTAAAACAACTATGATAGCTATTCATTATGACTATACAGCTTTGAGAATTGATTTTATCCTGTTTTTGTCTCACTGATGAATATTGCTGAGTTTTACTTTTACAAAACATTTAGTTTTCAACGATCGTTTGCTTCTCAATATACAATAGTGGTCGACATTCTTTTTGAAATAAAAATTGATGAGTGGATAATAGTGCATTCCTTAGTAAAGTATTCGTCCTTCAGGGTGTTTATGCTTGCTTTCATTGAGCACTAAGCGGTGTGTAGTTTAAGTTTTTCACAAGGCTTATATTGTGTTGCAATATATGGACACAACTGTATAGCTGTATGAAGAAAATAATTTAAATAAAGCTTAAAGGCTACTTGAAGCTTAACAGTGTATTTGTACATTAACAAAAAGATAGTTGACTTTTTATTGTTAGTTTATTCTTGTTATTTTAAAGGAAAATTTATTTATTTTTAATTCCTCATTTAGATGGAATCTAAAAGAAAGATTAGCAAAAAATGAAAATTCACATTTAGTCTTTTTTAATTACCAGTGACCAATTTGTTCAACTTGGCAAGTTTGGAAGAGACGGTTAAATCAATACTTCTATCACCGAGTTCAACCAAAACACCACCAAGAACATCAGGCTTGACCTTGTTGGAGACCAAAAGCTTCTTGCCATCAGCAAGCTTACTCTTTTGAAGAGATTCAACAATCTTATTCAAGGCTGACTTATCCAAGGGCTGAAAGACAACGTTTAAATGTGGTTTTTAAAAAAAACCTTTTCTATTTTTTTTGTTTGCATGTGTTGTACATACCTTAGCAGAAGTGACAACAAGAGGTAATTCGTTACGGTGAGCACTCATCAATTCACCGAAAGTTTCGATAACCTTGTCAAGTTGGTTCAAACGACCATTTTCGGCCAAAACATCGAGCAAGTTGGTAGTCAAAGCGTTGGTCTTACCGGCCTTCTTGGAGATTTCAGCAAGAGAGTTCAACTTGTTAGAGCGACCAATGGTAGGGTTTTCCAAAAAGCTCTTAAATGCAGCATCGGATTTGATGGCTTGGGAGAAAGCTTTAAGATCTTTTTCGACGGCGTCAAGGCTGTTTTGACGAGCAGCAGCAGTGTAAATGGCAGTAGCATAACGACCATCAAGACCGAAAAGAGTGACAGGAGCCTGATTAAAAAAGTTAGATGAAATGTATTCGAATTGAATTAATTACCTTGACAGAAGTGGGAGCAGCAGCGTAACCACGGGCCAACTAAGAGTAATTGCAACAAAGAGTTTCAGTTAGTTAAACGCGACTGTGATCGCAATTCAATAAGCGGGTCAAAAAAAAGTTTTACCTTGGGGACAGAAGTAGTCAAACGGGTGAAACGAGAAGCCATAGTTATACTTTTTAACTTACAAAAAAAGAGCGGGTTAAGTTGAAGCACACAAAAAAATTATTGTATCAGGGCCGGCTGGTAACAAAAAAATTGGACCTCGAACGATGACGTGAATCTTAGTGTATGCTCGGACAATCAATTTTAATGATAGATTTTTTCACTTGGAAGAGGGGTGGATGTTCACTTCAATTGGACTTGTTTTTAGCCCGATATGACTGTGCCTGCTATTATTTCTAGGTATCTTCGATAGAGCCTTTTACTTGTTCGATTACATTGATAGTAGGTACTACAGATTGAGTTTGTACAAGAAAATCGTCTGTACATACCTAATTTGAGACAGTACATACAGTTATAAATATCGCACTTTATGAATTAATGTTAAGGTTCACTAGCAAAACAGTATTGAGCAACAGATCCGTTCAATAGAGATAGCAGCCCTAAATTTCTGAAGAACATCGAAAACTGAGTTTGTTAGCTGATATGTGGTCTGTACTTATAAACAAGATTTTATACCATTCATCCTGTAGAGTGTATCCAAAAAAAAAAAAAACAATAACTAATGGAAAATGCGTTCAATCGCTCTCTGTTATAGTATCGGTTTTCTAGTTGAGAAATCTGCAAAATTAAATCAAGCCTTTTTCGCCCTTCCTTTTTTATTGCTTAGTAAACTACAAAGGAGCAGGGAGTATACAGTGAACTGTGGCTATTTCTGTGAAACAGATTGTTGATTTTTCTTTTTAGTACTAGGAATTAAAGGAAGTGTAAGTAGTATCGTTAGTGTTTCAATGATACTTTGCTATTTTTCTTGAAACTCTGCTCACTCTTGTTTTCTCCAGTTCGTCGCTACTTTGCATATTCGTTGCTTACTAACACTTTTTTCAATAATATTTATAGTGAGATGAGCGGTTAAGAGTCTGTCTGTAAAAAAAACTGCTGCAATACATATATTCCTAATAACGTATATCGATGACAACTATCCACTATATCATAATTCAGCTTGACCAATCAGCTACAAAAACTCCTTAAGAAACACTGAGAATATTTTTTACTAGCCTTAGGCGACTCTTTTTTTTCCTATTTTCAAATGCAATTCACTGTGTGTTGACGTCCTTTTCCCGATATCATAGCACAACGGCGTTTCAAATTGCTTTGAGACAGATAAAAGGGGGCAGGTTGAAAGAAAGCGTCCACATTTTTCTAAGACCAAAACAGATCTAAAATATACAGATTGATTGCTAGCAAGACCTGTCAGCTTGCGTTTTTCTTTATATCTTCGCTTTTGCTTTTTAGCGGATCAGAATATTTTATTTAGAAAGTTGGTATTTTTGATTGAAGTAGGTGTATTAGCAAGCTATCTGATTTTATTTATAAAAAGTGTAACTGAGTGAAGCCAAGTAATTTAAATGAACTACGATAATAAAACAGGACGCGTCTTTTTATTTGTTTTTACAGCTACTCTTTTAGCAAAGAATTAAAGTAGTGTTTTTTTTTTTTTTTTCTTTTTTTTTTTTTTTTCTTGATAGTACGCAAAAATGGAGACCAGTCTATTCTCACCTAACCTTATCAAAGGATTGACAGATAAAGCTTATGGTGCTCGTAAAAATGCAGCATTACAAGTTGAAAAGTATAGTCTTCATTGTGACAGTAAAACCATTTCAGTCTTGACATTCCATTAATAAAGCATTTTATTAGACTTGTACGTGAACATGAAAAGTCAGAAGAAACGGTAACTCAGATTGTGGATGCACTTGTTCAAGAATTCGTATATTCCAACGACCCGTTTGCACGCTATGGAGGTCTAATAGGTCTTGCAGCGACGTCTATAGCTCTGGGACAGGCAAGCTTGCTTTTTGTGATATATTTACCTAAACAATCAATTATAGGGTGTTTCAAAATATTTAGACATTATTGTACCGCCTATATTGACTTGCTTTAGCAACCAAGACCAAAAAGTTAGATACTATGCTTGCGAGAGTATGTATAATATAGCTAAGGTAGCAAAAGGCGAAGTTTTGAGGTTCTTCAATAGTATGTTTGATGCTTTGTGCAAAGTAAGTCTGACCAATACTTTAAAACATAAGAGCTCAGCAAAATATATACAAATAGTTATCAGCAGATTCAGAAGTTAGCGTAAAAAACGGAGCAGAGCTATTAGATCGTTTAATCAGAGATATTGTATCAGAGCTTGCAACGACATATGAATCACTTTACAGCGAGCCTTTTAACCCTCCAGAGTCAGGCCAAGAGCTATTCACCCCTTCCTCTTTACCTCGAAATACCGCATTTTCTTTGCCTCGATTCATTCCATTATTGAGTCAGCGTATTTATGTTCGAAACTCTGCATCTAGACAGTTTTTGGTATCTTGGATGTGTGTGTTAGACTCCATTCCTGATTTAGAACTTGTGTCGTTTTTACCCGAGTTTCTGGATGGACTTATAAGGTGTTTGAACGATTCAAGTGGTGATGTACGCACTGCTACCGGTGGTCTACTTCAAGACTTTTTAATGGAAATTAAAGAAGCGGCATCTGCAAGCCAACTAAAGCAACAATATGAGATCCATAATCCTATAAAGGACAAAAAGAAAGAATCAAAGCAAGAAAGTACGCCCGAGTCAGCAGTAGAAGCAAAACTAGTGTCTTCCGAAAGAGGCAATGGAAGCGAGAATGATGTTCGGGAGATTCAACCCGAAAGTCAATCTGAAAAAAAAAAAGAAGTTGCAGAGAATGCCAATCCTACTGTACTTGTAGAGACTAAAGAAGTATACTCAGAAAATGATGGACACGGTAAAGGGACTTACGTGCCGGGACAAGGGGTAATCGTTCAATATGCAGAAATTGTGGAGATTTTAGTCAATCATCTTTCTTCTGCTGAGGAAGAAATTCAGAAAACAGCGCTTTTGTGGATCAATGCATTTATAGATATTGCAAAAAGCGTTATCATTCAATTCACTCCCGAAATTATAAAAGAAGTGTTGCCATGTCTAGCACACTCAGTGACTGACATTCGCCTAATTGCTCTTGATACAAACCAAAAGCTTCAAAAAATTGTTTTAGAAACCTCTATTGTACCTGCCTTTCTTGAATCAACTTCTCCAGAGCCGACGTCGAGCGTAAGTGACCCTTCTGGCAGCCCATACCAGTTAAGGTTGACTCGTAAAATGAAGAGCGCAGAAAATGCGGGCGATCTTTTTGACTATCAAGCAACAGTTGCCAATTTGAGACTACAGTTCCTTAATCAGCATGAGGAAACCCGAGTTGCTAGTTTAGATTGGCTTTTGATGCTTCATAAAAAAGCCCCAAATAAGGTAATTATATCTCCAAATGCCTTGTACAGGCGAGGCACTTGCTTATCTAATTTTCTAGATATTAATGTCTGATGACGGGACATTCCCTGCGCTGTTGAAGACACTCTCTGACTCTTCAGAAGAGGTTGTAAGAAGAGATTTACAGCTATTGGCACAGATATCTTTTTATTCTGATCAGGACTATTTTCGTGGATTTATGGTCAGCCTTCTTTCACTTTTTAGCACAGATAGAAGGCTATTGGAAACTAGAGGTAGCCTAATCATTCGACAGTTATGTATGAGCTTGGACCCAGAACGTATCTATTGTACAATGGCGGATATACTGGAAGCAGACGATGATTTAGAGTTTGCTAGTATCATGATACAAAACTTAAACATAATATTGATCACAGCATCTGAACTGTCTGATCTTCGAAAAAGACTTCGAAACTTGGACAACAAAGACAATCAAAGACTATTCAATACTCTTTACAAATCCTGGTGTCACAATGCTATATCCGCCTTTTCTTTGTGCCTGTTAGCTCAGACATATGAACATGCATCGAATATGCTTCTAACGTTGTAAGAAAATTTCTTTAAACCGTCATTTTAGCTAATTTCTCTGTAGCTCTGAATTTGAAATTACTGTAAATCTGTTGATACAGGTAGACAAGTTGGTTCAGCTCTTAGAGTCACCTGTTTTTACATGTAAGCTTTTTGTATAGTATGAAAACACAAATTTGACTTTTTTTTTTTTTTTTTTTGCTCATTTTCAGATTTGCGGCTCCAACTACTTGAACCTGAAAAATACCCATACCTGTTCAAATGCTTATATGGTATTCTTATGTTATTACCACAGTCTTCTGCCTTTTCAACTCTCCGCAACAGACTCAGTAGCGTATCTTCTTTAGGATTTCTGCATGTTTTACCCAAAAAGTAAAGTACAAAAAAAAACCATTTATCATGTCTTGTATATCGAATAATTCTCGACATATAGTTCTATGGCCGGACCAACAACTATGACTACTACTTCTACAGAAAAAAGACAAACATCAAAAACCAAGATGGAGGATATAAATGCTATCAAATACCAGGAGCTGCTGCAACACTTCAAACTAGTACAATCTAGACATGAAAAGCAGAGAAAACAATGTAGATAAACTAGGCTATATCCAATAACTATATTATACTAAACTGATCTATAGCACTACAAAACGTTGCACGTTCAAGCACTTTTAACAGAACAAGGCGATCCAAGGCTGCTTATAATGAAGGAGTTGTATCGCCGGGAGGAAGCCAAGGCTCAATCCATGGAAGAGACGAAAATATGGGTCATAGTAACAACAAAGGTCTGGGTATTTTATCAGCTAATAATGTAGTAAATATACCGTCTAATACCGGGGCCTCAGGAACCACAAGTGGTATTAGAAACGGGATGGCTAGCTTAGGTTTGACGAGCTCCTCTGCTATAAGTGACTCAGCTAACAATAACATGAGCTTAAACAACAACCATGCCAAGTCTGCTGGAACTACAGCTGGTGGCACTGCAAGCCGAATGATGACAAGAAGAACAAGAAGATAGCCAAGAGAGTTTCTTTTTTTTATTGAGATATGGGCATCATAAAACATACTATATAAGCAGTTGCTAATATATATTTTATACGTTTGGTTGAAAAAGTGCGTTTATAACATAAAAGCTTTCGAGCTTTTAACTTTTAAAAATCGGCAATTCAATTGATGCCCTTTGAGCCTCCTTGTTAGACGTGCTGCTTTTCTTTGATATACAACAGATACCTCTTTGCTAATTAAACACAAACAAAACTTTCCAAGGCGACAAAGACTGCTTTAAAATATCGCACCCCCACTGCAATACAAAGCAAGTTCCAAATCGTCGTGGCAAAACCTGTTCAACGTTACTTTAAGCATAAGATTCTCAAGCGTCTAGGAGAACAAATGGTATATTGCCTTGAAAAAAAAAAGTCCAGCGTGGTTTTATCTGGTAGTCCGGACCCTATTTTTACCTCAATATTTCCGGACCGCAAAATTTTAGGTATCGGAACTCTAAGAAGTACCTCAAAGCAATAGATTGGATACAGCATGGGCGAAACTAGAAAACGTTCTCTTCTCTTAGTAGTCTAAAATGGTAATAAACTATCCATCTATTCAAAAGCCCACTATAAACACTATGCGGAATGGATCGTGAAGAATAAAGCTGATGGATGCGTCGATTTGTTCATCAGTATTAGCAACACTTTAGATAAAATCAAAAAAAAAAGATATCATCTCCAAAAGCACATGATGCACCAAAACGATAAATGGTGACATGCATGAGCTTTTGCTTCCCTGCGGGGCTATGCAAACCTCAGCTTACCAAATGAAGAGAAATGACGCTTAGTGTTTATACGGCATTGTTTAAAAAGTCGAACGAAAACTAACTAGCAATTTTTAAAAAGGGTATCGATCTTAAGAATCACCACGTTAAGAACTCTAACCGTACCGCTCCCAAGTCTGACAACGTCTACTTGGCTTTGTTGGTCAAGGTAAATCTTTTCTCAAAGCAATATATATATATAAAAATACTCAGCGATTTGACACACCATTCGTAGCTCTACCGTTTCCTTGCTCGTCGTACTGATGCCAAGTTCAACAAGATTGTCTTGAAGCGTCTTTTTATGTCTCGTGTCAACCGTCCTCCTGTTACTGTCTCTCGTGTTGTCCGTAACGTTAAGGAAAACAAGACCACCGTTGTTGTCGGTACCGTCACTGATGACTCTCGTCTCCTCGATCTCCCCAAGCTCTCCATTGCTGCTCTTCACTTCACCAAGACTGCTAAGGCTCGTATCTTGAAGGCTGGTGGTGAATGCTTGACCTTGGATCAATTGGCTCTCCGTGCCCCCACTGGTGCCAATACCATCCTCATCCGTGGTGCTAAGAACTCTCGTGAATCCGTTAAGCACTTTGGCTTCGGTCCCCACAAGAACAAGAAGCCCTATGTTCGCTCCAAGGGTCGCAAGTTCGAACGTGCTCGTGGTAAGCGTGCTTCTCGTGGTTTCAAGGTTTAAGGGTTTTCACTTGTGCTCCAAGCTGGGAACGTTTTTTAAACTTTATAAAAAAATACATATTACTTCTAAAAGGATTTTTACTATTGTCTCATATTTGTTATTTACTGCAGCGTTTGTTAGTGGTTAATGGATTGAAAATGGTAGCCACAAAGGTTTTTTTTAGCTAACAAAACTGTTAGAAGCCTTCTATACATTGAAAAGGCAATGACAATAACCATGAATGTGCATTTCCGTTGTCACACGTTAACGCAAAGACTGATTTCTAGAAAGGGAGTTTTAACCTGAATTCCCTTTGCATCAGCTGATTCAAGCCAGTGCCAAAAAAAAAAAAGCTCAAGTTTTGTGATGTTGATTATGTTGAGTCTTCAAAAGTGGCGCTTCGCATCTCAAACTGTTTAAATAGCTAATGTTAAGCAAGGACTGGACAAATGTATCACTCGTTAAAAGATACAGTAGCAATTGATTTGAGCTAGGCAGCTAGACTAGGTAGGAACTAAGGGCAGAAACTGAGTAACGCAAGGTACTGTAGCAAAGCGAGCGTTCAAGCACATTGTTAGCATTCAGTGTATCGTCTTGGCCTGATTGCAATAAATTGTAATAGTGTTAATGCCCAGTTATCGGCGTTTGAAAAAGCATACCCCCTACAGCATTGCGATTGGTAGTGGAAAGCGTTTTTAAGACGTGTGTGAACTTTTTATCAGTAAACAAAAAGGTTTACTTTTTTCCAAAAAAAAAATAAAATAACAAAAACGAAAATATTGTGAGCAGTAGCACAGCTGTTGATATTTTGTCCTTGAAGTCTTTTATAGCAAGACGAAAAGTTTACGTGCACAGTCGGATAGGCAAACTATAAAATACATGGGTCGCTCTGTTACCTGGGCCAGAATAAAAAAAGATGCCATGCTTGAACACCTATCAATTGACTTTATAACGTTACTACAGGATATTGTATACAAGATTAGGTATAGTTGACTTTTATCAGTAAAAACAAAAGAGGGTGTTTTCAAAAAGGATGTAGTATGTATGTTTTATTGTTTTGATATTGTTTATTTTTTATTTTCTAACTCGTTCAACTTTTCTTTGATTTCGTTTGTGGCCTTTTCTTGTTCAGCCAAAGATTTCTTTAACTTTTCGAGCAATTCAGCATCCTAGATAACGTAGGACTGCATTAACACCTTTATGATATAAAAAACAACAACTAAAAAAAGAACTTACATGCTTGCGAGCCCATTGTTTTTCTGCTGCTCTTTCTTTCTCGCCGAATTCTCTTGAGCTTGCAGTTGCACCGTCAGTACGAAGAACGGATGCCACAGATAAGTTACGACGAGCAAAGGCGCTAAGGATTGTTGTGGGTTTAACTAAGGCTTGGAACATTTTATAAAAATAGTAAAGAAAAGAAATTTAAGGAAGATGTTTTTTTTATCTATTTATTTTATGGCATGATTTTTGCTGCATTTTATTCACAAACTGGTTTTTAATTGTTCTTTATTTTGAAACTGACTCAAAATTTAAAATGGCATTGATTACCTAATAATCATTTCCATGGTAAAATCGCTTCTTTTCAACAGCATTTTTAAAGATAATAAAAATAGTCTAGGTAGCATGTGCTACTTTGGTATCTCTTCAAGTAGAACAAAACCCTGGGTATTCTGGAAAGTTCTCTAAGCACTTTGGGCGGAAGCGATTTCTAAAAAAGCGACACCGCGTAAGCTGTTCGAGTTATACATATATAAGGCAAACAAAAACATCATTATAAACAAGTTTTGATTGTTTCCCTACCTAAAGAGATGCTCTTATGGGTGCTATATATTTTGGTAACGAAATTTTGTTGTTTTAATAATATATGACTTACTTTATTCAATTTTTGAGAGTCCTTACATACTTTTAAAAAGGCAGATTTCTTTGCAATCACTATGTTTTATATCAAACTTTGTCGCGTTTTTAGGGCTACTAACTAGTAATACAGCCAAAGAATTATTATAGGTTATTCTACACGTGTTTTGCAAGCACTTTCCGTCTGTTTTACTGTGGAGCAATAGATAGTTAAAGATACTGAGTCTTTTCAAGATACAAGCTTGGTTTTAAAAACATTCGTGGTCGCTATTTTACAATCAAAAGTAGCTTTTCGTGACTCCTTGTCTTGCATATGTTATGGATGCAATAGGTTAACTCAACAGCAAAAAATATGGGTTAACCAACAATACCTTGTTGCTACTCTTTGTTTAAAAGAAAACGAGTTTACACTTGGTCCTATAGAACAAATGAAGTAATCTAATTGGCAGGGAATTTTTTTCAATTCAAAAAACAAGTGTGACACTTTTTGTTAAATGACCTTATTAGTTTAAAGAGGATATACAGAAAACGCAAAAAAAAAAAATTAAGGTTACTGCTTTTATAAGGCCTTTGGTTGTTTTTAACATAAAAGATTGCAAAAAAAAAAAAAAAAAAAAAAAAGAAGGCGAACAGCATCTCATAGCTTTATTGATTTCTAAGGTAACGTTTATCATGAAAAACCCGTTTTTTTATTGGTCATTAGCCATATTTCCAGATTCTCACTTCAATTAAATAGAAATTTGATTCTGAGAAAGATCAAGCTGTAGCACAAGAAACAAACAGGAATGGTATAATTCGACATGGCAAAATGTTTTTAAACTTTACTAAGTCTAGAGCTTTAAAAATATGAGCCCTTCAACTTACTTGGTAATATCGTATACCGTATTAGAGGGTATCTATGTCAAAATATCGACAAAGACAGTTTGGCTTGCTCAACCACTTACCCATTCTTTGCTCGTGTCAATCCCAAAGCTTGCTTCGTCAATAATAATAAAAAGAACTTTGGTTCCATAAAACGCCCTCGGTCTAGAGCTTATAGACAAATTTTTTCTTTTTTTAGTGGAGCTGACCTCTTGAATCAGCTTTTAAATACTCTAGATGTGTTTGCAAAGAGTAGAGGTGTTATTGCAACCAAATTCATAGGACCTTCTTTAGCGAAATGGCAGTGCAATTTGTGAAAAGCAATTGTGTAGACTGTTTCAGCGATAGCCTCTTGTGGCCTTTTTTAAGTATGCTTTTTTGTCACCTCCCATGCATTTATAATCTGCACTACTAGTCTAAGCACGATGATTGGCGTTTTTTTAGCTATCGTTGAGTACGCTTTGAGTTGATTTACTGTTTTCTTTAGGAGATTCATATATAATACATTCCTCTGAACTACCAAGTTGCGAGTTGCCTAGGAGCGAGAGATTTGACGGGGTTGTGACGTCTATCTAGTACTGTCTTGTTTACTTGAGCTTTTAGCCTTCATGTTTTTTTTTAACAATTTTTTTATTGTATAAAAGCCTGTCCAGTATAGAGAGCAGTAGGAAAAGACGAAAAAACAAGCCATATCGATAAGTAAAATAGAAGGTCAAAGCTCTATCCATTTTAGTTCTTTTAAAGCCCAAAAAGGAAACCTGTATCATCGGGAATTAAAAGTTTATTGTTGCTGCATCTGAAATGAAGGTTTAGTATTTTAATCTAAAATTCAACTGTCTCATTTTAGATTAAAACACTGTACAGCGGTCATATTAACCAAGTAGCATTGACTGTAGGTGATGGGAAAAAGCGCTGTTTATCTTTTATATCACCTTCTGATCTAAAAAGAAACATATTGAGGCAACTACGGTTGACAAGGCTGATGGAAAGTTTATTCGCCCCAAGTGCTCCAAGCAGCTTATTTACATCACTTCAAAAAATGCCACCCTGAACAAATGTACGATAAATGCTATATCGATCTTTTCATATCGAAAAAAAGATAACCGAATTCCAAAACTTAAAACAACGATGGCAACACTGTCCATATAGGCAACAACAAAGGCAGAAATAACAGTGCCTAGTCTATAATCCCAAGTCAGTATCAAGCACTGCCCGCTCATTTAAATGTAGATATGCACGGCTCTAGATCTTCATCGGTAATAGCCCGCCTTTGCCCATTTAAAGCAAAACCATTCTAATGCAGTTTTTTGCTATAGGTCTTTCTGAGAAGAAAGAAAAAAAATTGGTTTTGATATTTAGGAACTAGAGTGAAAATTTATCAAACGAAAATTTGCTGCATACTCACAGATCAAACACTCTATGTATGACACTCCCAGAATAAGTTTCAATTTTCATTGTTAAACAAACACTTTTCAACTCGTCATGATATAGCCCTAGAAAGAGTACAACCTCCAGCGCACTCTGTTCGCTTTCTAGGGCTATATCATGACAGGTTGTTCTTTCTATTAAACCGCACTATTGCAAATACAGCACTGTGATGTATTGCAAGTATGATAGTAGAATAAAGAAAACTTGTTTTTTAAAAAGAATAACAGCGAAAGATATTATCTACATTGTTCTCGTAGTTCGATCAACCGAACTCATGGATTTTCACCAGTGTTTTTGGTGAAGTGACCTACGATCTAAATTTATAAAAAACCGCAGCTCAGTGTGTGCTCACCATACAAAAAGACAGCTACATCAAGCGTAGTTGAGTAAAATCTTTTTAGGTTACGGTTTGAAAGCTCTGTTCTCTTACCACTTGCTTTTGTAGCCAACTGGATAGTATGACAGAATTCCAACAAGCTATTTATTCAATAAATGTTTTATTAAAGTCAAATTCGACAAAGAAATAGCAAATTGAACTTTCTCAAAGCAAAATTTAGTTTTTCAGCTATTCGCAGTAAATTTCCAACTGTTCTGGTCAACTTTATTTATTCTTGAGGGACAGGCATAATGCTTTTCTGAAGGCTAGATTTGCTTTTTCAAAATTTCCAGCCGCACCGTATATTACAATAAGAGGAGCTTTAATTTATGTAGTACAAATGTAGCTGTTAAAAAGATCTCATTCTTTTACAGGGAAGTTTTGGCAACCGCAAAAAGCAGAAAAAGCCTACGGAAGAACAAACAGAGCCAACTGAGCGAGGAAAGAGGGTAAACGGCTTTTGTATTGTCTCTAAAAGAGCTTTACTCTTGAAAAAAAAAAAGCCAATAACAAAAGCCACTTTGTTCTCCGCAGGTATGAAAAGTTTAATTCATCATTTAAACATAAGGTGATCTTTTTCTTTGATTTTCTATAAAACAAAAATTGAGCCCAGATAGAGGTTTTGGCTCAACTCTTTTTTTTTCACGCAAAGCAAAAAAAAGTGATCTGGTTTTTTTTCATTATTTATAATTTTTTCTTAATGAACTTAGGTATTGAATACCAAGCTAAGCTGATGTAAGCTCATCGTGCTAGAGTTCCTTTGACCTTTACATTGTTTTCTTTTTCGGAACCAAGGATGAGTCATATAAGAAACAAGTGTCCAAATAACAAAAACAGGTTTAATAGCAAGCATCAATTATACACTTCAGCAAAAGATGAACAATTTTTTTCAAAACAAATTCACTTTTTAGGTTTACGAGAATGGATACACTATTTATTTTCTTTTGCTTCAGCCATCTTTAGAAATAAAAGCTATAAATAGGTTCCTTATTTTTCTTTTTTTTTATATAAATTTCTTTTTTTTTCTTTTTTTTTTTTTTTTAATAAAGACAAATGAAAAGTTCCTTGTTTATTACAATAGCTACAGCAATTAGCTGCTTGGTCTTAGCTCAGGCACAGTCCGATTCACCTTTTCTTCTGTCTGACTCGCAGAGGGTGATGTCGCCTTATTCCAAGTCTGGTAAAATGGAACAAAAAGGCAGAACGGGTGTAGCTGCTATGCATGCTGTACTTTTAAAGTAAATTGACAACAACAGTAACGAAAACCCCTTCTATTCAAAAAATCTAACATTTAAACAACTCTTTTTTTTTAAAAAAAAAAACAAAAACTACCGTAGTGACAAAACTATTTTGATTATTGATAAAGCAGAGTGGAATGAAGCACAGTTCGATTCGGGTCAAAGCGCCTTTTCAGTTCAGTACGATTTAGAAACAGATACCTATCGGTCTTTGCCCTTGGAAACCAATACGTTCTGTTCAGCAGGTGGTTTCTTGGGCAACGGAACGTTTATCAGTACTGGTGGTGGTGAAAAACGTGGAAGAACATGGAAAGCAGAGATCGGTTGGCAATCCATTCGTCACTTCAATCCCTGCCTAGATGGCTCCTGTTGGTGGAATGAATACAAAACAGGAAAGATGACACAAAATCGATGGTACCCTACTGTAGAACAGCTGCCTGAGGGTGATATCTTTATTCTCGGTGGATCCATTCGAGGTACTGCTGTCAATCGTGCTGAAATCAATGTACCTTCTTATGAATTCTGGCCTCCTAGAGCTGAAGGAGAGGTTCTTTTTGATTTTTTGAAAGAAACTATGCCTTATAACCTTTATCCTTTTGTATTTGTCTTGCCTGATGGCAATTTATTTATCTTTGCCAACAAGAAGTCCATCATCTACGACTACAACAACGGCAAGATTGTTAAACGATTGCCTAACATCCCTGGTGTCCCTAGATCCTATCCATTGACTGGCGGTGCTGTCCTACTCCCTCTGGACCCCAAAAACAACTACAACCCTGAGATCCTGATCTGTGGCGGCTCTAAAAGAATGAAGAACAATGCCGAAGCAGATGATACATGTGGCCGAATCAATCTGGGAGACGAAGACCCCCAATGGGAAATGGATACTTTTGTTCATAAGCGTCTTATGCCTGATGGTGTCATTATGGCTGACGGCAATCTTCTCTGGGCCAATGGCTGTCAGCGTGGATGGGCTGGCTATAACGGCCGCAATCATGATCCTACATTCGATCCTTTAATCTACACAGCCTCTGAACCCAAGAACAAGCGCTGGACTGAAGGATTGGCCAACACGGATATCGCCCGCATGTATCATTCGGTGGCGCTAACTTTACCCGACGGCCGTATCTGGATCGCAGGTTCCAACAATGTTGATCCGCCCGATGTGAATGCAGAATATCCTACCGAGTTTCGCGTGGAGTATTACTCGCCTCCATATCTCTATAAATACACCACTCGCCCACGTATCTCCCATGTGCCTCGTGTGGTCACCTATGGCGAGAGCTTCAAGGCCCTCTTGAACCTCGAGGGACTGACGAGCCACTTTTCAGACCAGAGCAAAATCCGCGTAGGTCTGTTACGTCCTGGGTTCAGTACACATTCAATGCACATGTCACAACGTTACGTCTTTTTAGAACACACTGTATCTGAGGACCTTCAGTCCATTGAAATCAAAGCACCCCCTCACGCTGCTATCTTTCCTCCTGGCTCTGGTTTTATGTACGTACTCTATGATGGTGTTCCTTCCATAGGAAGTGAGCTCTTTGTTGAACATAAAGTATCGGATCTCGCCATCTAAAAAGAAAATCACTCTTGCCATCTTCATTTTTCTTCTATTCCCTTTTCTCTCATTTTCTGTATATCCCTTTGTTACCCTCCCTTTCTTTCTTTTTATTATATATATATATATATATTTGAGGGAAAAGTAATAAAATATTATTTGATTTCTTTTTCAATGTATATTCTTTATTGTATCTAGAGGCTATACACACAATAGAGAATTTAGGCTGATGTATCCCTCTCTCCCTTTTGGGTTTGTTTGGCTGACGTCAGCTTATGCAAAGAAATTGCATACGATTTGTACTTGTCAAATAAAGAAGAACGAGAGCGTGTATTCCAAAACAAGTGTAGTGAACTAGCGGCATCTTAATCTGTGGGGACAGTGATAAAATTGTGTGAAGTTTCTTAGATAAGTCACAAAAGAAACCAAAGAAAAAGAGGAACAAGTTATTGAAAAACCCAAGACTTAAAAAAGAAAACACCTAAAGGCTGAGGTGACTTCAATAACCAAACTGGACCATCAGGGAGGCGGGGTCTTTGCTTGTTTTGTTTTGCTGTTTACTATTTAAAATTCAGAAACTTTTTTTTCTTAATAGAGATAGCTTTGATCACTTTACACATTTTTTATTTTTCTTTTCGCATTTTTTTTTTCTTTTGGAAATTCATTAAAGGCTCTTTTTAGATATTGAAAGAGTGAGCGTGCGAGTGAGTGAGAGGGAGAAAGAGGAAGATACAAAAACGCATTCCCGATAAATTTATTGCACAGAAATAATTATTTTTAAACAATTAGGTATCTTTTTATTACCATTATTACCATTTTGCTTCTAAACTTTTAAATTGTATTTTCTCAGAGTTTTTGTCATATTTTCAACTGTACTATAAAACGAAATGTCAGACTCACAGCTAGTGACTGAGTATGATCAAAAGACATCGACTAGCTCGCTTTCAAACGAACCCTGGAACAAAGTACAGTCGATTTATGCTGCAAAGAGTCGAGAAATATTAGCAGAAAGAACAAGGCAGCTTAGGGAGTTGGAAGAGAAAGTGGCCGAAACCGCCAACTGGAACCAGAAACGCAGGGAATGGACAAACACCAGTCGTGGTCCTATTGTACAACAAAAGCAAAGAAAACAATCTGAGGATGTTTTAGACGACCTTGAAGAGCTACTAGCTGCGGGCACTCGGCGTATTCTTAATTACAAAAATAGGCCTGATGTGCGTGTCAAACCTATGTTAGACATCCACCATCCACTCGACATAGGCACCACACGATCCACTGTCCTGTCGAACCCGTCACCTAAAATTGAATCTCCTCGTATCAGCGCTAGTACAACTGCACGTGTTCAGACTAAAAAAAAGCCAATGCTTTATAGCAAGCCTTTCAAAGATACCAAACCAGAACCGCCACGTCAAATCAAATTGAGTATCACACACAACCCATCTACTCTGGTCACTCCAACCAAAAAAGCGAGTAAAGATCTACCTTCTTCTCTTTCTTTACCCATCAGAAGGCAGCGAAGAAAAGTAGGAAATAGCTAAAGAGGGACCATAAATTGATCGACTAACAACACATGTTTACATAGACTTTGCCTGGCACACTTGCTGCACCACCCCTCTTGCCCACCCCATTGCCACCTATGAAAGTTGAGCCTTTACATATACCCATCACAAAGCCACATACCCGTTTACTTGCAAAAACACCAACTCGCATACCCGTACCAGGTACCTCAACCAAATCTACACGATCTATTGATAATTCAAAACCAATTGAAAAGATAAAGCCTATACCGGTCAGGAGGTTGAAGTCTAACAGTACACTGACACCTAAACTTCAAGCCAGCAAATCCAATAAAAGCACAGACGAGAATTTGCTACGTAAAAGTACTATAGAGAGTTCAACCCCACCTGCAGATACTACTGGTAAGATTATCAAGTACTTTTTCAAATAGTCTGAAATGAAAAAGAAGCAATAGAACTAACCACTTTTTTCATTTAGCCACCATACTGCCTAAAAGAAGAGTATCGACCTTACAGGAAAGATTACAAGGCTTAGTAAACGAAAGCAAATCCTGGTCAACACAAGAAGAAAAGAAAAAGCCTATCAGTCCAAAACCAAAGGTATCCAGCTTAGATGATATGAAGCTAAGCTATTCAAAAGTCCATATGCGGATCGCCATGTCACCTGAAGGTAGAGTATTTTGAGGCCCATCTTGTTTATTGATTACCTTGTATAGCTGCAAAGAAGTTATACGAGTTCAATTTGACAAGTTACGAAATTTTGGAGATGAAAAACTATGAACGTATTTACTTTGTTGGACACCATGCTCAGAAACGACCCAATAGCCCTCAGCAGACAGCTTGTAATTACGGCTATGATGATGAACGAGGAGATTATCAAATACAACTGAGAGATCATTTACACTATCGCTACGAAGTGCTAAAAGTCATGGGTAGAGGGTCGTTCGGTCAAGTCATCCAATGCTTTGATCATCGCACAGGTCAAACGGTAGCTATCAAAATGATTCGCAACAAAAAAAGATTTCACGCTCAGGCTTTGGTTGAAATCAAGATCCTGAAAGACTTACTCGCTTGGGATCCAGATGATAAACACAACAATGTGCGCATGTTGAGTCACTTTATGTTTCGGCATCATCTATGCATTGTATTTGAGTGTCTTAGTATCAACCTTTATGAATTCATTAAAAGTAACGATTTTCAAGGGTTCAGTATCAGTCTTTTGAAAAGGTAAACTTTAATCCCCTTCCTTTATCCAATACATAGACTGACTAACTCTTTAGATTTACCACTCAAATATTAAATTCGCTTGTTCTCTTGAGACGACATAAATTGATCCATTGTGATCTAAAACCAGAGGTAATAACAACAATGTTTCTTTATTCCTTTCTTAATTTCTATTTTTATAGAACATTTTATTGAAAACGCCTAGAAAGAGTACAATTAAGGTGATTGACTTTGGTAGTTCCTGCCTTGAAAATGAAAAAGGCAAGTTTTTATTATTAGTAATGTTCCAAACAAAGCAAAGATAGCTGACGCCCTATACTAGTCTATACATATATACAAAGCAGATTTTATCGATCTCCAGAAGTCATCATGGGTATGAGCTATAGTATGGCTATTGACATGTGGAGTACTGGTTGTATTCTTGCCGAATTACATACAGGATACCCTCTATTCCCTGGTGAGAATGAACAGGAGCAGTTGGCTTGTATTATGGAAGTTCTGGGTATACCAGAGTCTTATTTGATTGAAAAAAGCAGTCGAAGAAAATTATTCTTTGGTAACATAATGTACAGAGGCACCTTTTGAACTTACACATGTATCTTTTAGATTCTCTAGGTGACCCACGTATTATTTCAAACTCAAAGGGTAGGAAGCGAAAACCAGCTACAAAAACACTCGAACATGCTTTGAACACTCTGGATGAACACTTTATTGATTTCATTAGACAGTGTCTAATATGGGATCCAGAGAAACGCATCACTCCGGAAGAAGCTCTGAATCATCCTTGGATGCTGAAAAAAATTTAAAAAAGATTCCTTTTTTTTGTACATATTTATTCACATATAAAACAAAAAGCAATCTGCTGTCTTTTTCTATTTATCCAAAGATTTACCATATTTTTGCGACATGATGTTCTTTACTTGTTGGTAGTCTCTATCCAGCCTTTGTTTGTCGCTCATTGATCTCTTTTCTTTGTTACGCTTGCGTCCATCGTTCATTTTTACACCAAATTGAATAGCACTCTTGGGAAGAATCTCAATGGTGTCTTTATATTTCTGCCATTCTTCATCAGTATCAAAGTCCCAGCGTGTTAACTGAGCCTTTTTATTACGATTGGTGCCATGATCTATTAGTCTTGTTTTATTTTTTCCCTCTTCCTCCTCATCATCGTCATCAGACTGATAGGCAGTCCTTGAGTGCTCATCGAAAGAAGTGGGTAAAGCAGATGTCCCCAGACCGAACATATCAATGTCTGCTGCATCATCGTCATTCATGCTGTGTGTTTCCTTTTCTACTTTTCTCTTCTTTTGAGGTTGCTCCTCTCCTTTTTTCTCGTCTTTTACTTGTGATAGAATTGAAGCTACTGTATCCTGTACTTCTGCCATTGGCTGATCTTCATCTTCTGCCATCTCGTCTTCTACTGCCAAACCTTTAAAATAACTCTCTTTGTTGGATGATCCTGTCCCCTTTTCTTCCGTTTCCTCGTTAATATGTTTAGGCGTCGGTTGAAGTGCGGTCTCATCAAGTTGATAGTCTCTCCCAGCATCAGCAAAAATATCCCCGTCAAACCCACCTTCAAACATAGGTATCGGGTTATTCACAATAGCTTGGAGTGACCTGTTCAGTGTAGTTTTTTTGCGTTCTCCATGTCGTACATTGGTCATAACCTGTGAGATTTTTTCAATCACAAGATTCATCTCTGCAAATAGGTCTGACGCGTTTGATTTGGCGTCTGTATCTGCTTTACTTCGAATAAGAGCAGTAGGCAAAGCAAAGGCATCGGAATAATGTCCAATTTCATCTGCTAATTCAAAAACAAAGCCCATTCTTCCTCGCTCAAATAATTCTACGCGCCGTTTGTCAACATCCTGTGTCTCATGCATGATCAGATCGTGAATATTTTTAGCCATTATAGTATGAAACATGGGTTGATTCTCCTTCTCTTTTTCAGTCTCTTCTTCAATGGAAGGTTCAGCATCCTCCTCTACCTCCATCATAACGTCTGCTTTAGACATATCGCTTCTGACTTTTTTTAACAGCGCAAAATCAAGCCCTTTGACAAGATGGGTGTGGCTTACATCCCCTCCAAGATACTTGCTCTGCTCATAAAGCTGTTGTGGGTTTAGTTCTTCATCTACTTCTTTTTGGGTTCGTCTCAAAAGCTCTTCTGTTGTCAGTTGTGAATCATCTTGCTCATTTTCCTGTTGGCGTCTTTCAGCTGCCCTGTCTCGATAGTTGAGATCTTTTTCTTCTTCCTCTTCGTCATCTTTTGGCTCTTTTTTTGTGTTTTTCTGAAACCTACAAAGTAAAATTAATACGTTGCTTTACATTACAAAAAAAAAAAGGTAACATTTACGCTTTTCGACGTAATGCGTGAGGCTTTGCAAAAACAGTACCTGTTTTTTTACTAAAAAAGAAAACATTAGGTTAATGAGTCTAATAGGGATCTTTTGTACTATTATTATTTTACGGTGTGCTAGGAATGGAATTATTAGGTTCAGACGATTCTTCATTGTTTGGTCGACGAGGTGTTGCCATCAACTTTCTAAAGTCCTCTTGAGTTAAGCTAGTAAAGAGTTGAGTATGCGAATTGAGATGCATTTGGCATAACTGCTTTACCCTTCACTCATTTTGCCAATGTCTAAATATACAGGTCAGAAAAAGCGTATTTGATTTTTCTTTCCTCTTTTTTTTTTTTTAGAAATTTTTGACAAAAATTGTTATGATCACCGTTATTCACGACTATAGTATATGCCTACATCTATAGTTTCTTGCTTCTTTATATCTTGTGTGAATTGCATTAAGCTTTGTACGAATTTAGCCAGCACAATTGTCTTTTTCACACTCTACTCCATATCAAGCTTTTGAAGGACCATTTCTGAGATTTAATACCTTTGTTGCTTTTGCCAAGTTTTCAAGTCAAAAGGCATACATTTTAGAATACCTCAGTAGCTGTGAAAAGCAGACAAAAAAGATACATTAGTACCACAAATTTTGACAGATGAAGCAAAACTTAAACACAAAACCAGGCTATGAAATTAGATACTCTCAGGTTATACACTAATTCTAGCACGTCAGACCGGACTTTTGAGTTCTAAAATAGGAAAACTTATACATCAGTTGATTATGCCGAAGACTTCGCCTCAGTTGACATACAAAACACATACTGTGTTGTATATACATAAACTGAATGTGACAGTGAGGCCATTCTACATTTATTAGATGGTTTACTATGAAAGAGGAGATCTTTTTTTTTTTTTTGCGAAACCAACTTGTTACTCAGGCGCTGTTCGAACCTTCGGCAAGTTGAAGCATCATTACATTTTGCCAGCCTTTTACTTTTTTATTTTTCAATTTGTGTAGAGGTTGAAATACATGTCAGACATGGCACCTTTATTTTCCTTGTTTGCAGTACTTCCTGCACTGCTTGGGACAATATTTTACTATACACATTATCGTACTTACGGCAACTTAGACATTACTACTACTTCCGTTGCCTACAATCGCACCCAACACAAACAGCTTCTCGATTGGGACAAGTATGCACTTCAAATAGAAGGTATACCTACCCAAATTCATTCTGGAGAGTTCCATTATTGGAGAGTTCCTGATAGAGACCGCTGGGCCACCATCTTGAAACAATATCGCACTTCTGGTTTTAACACGATTCGAATCTACTTTCATTGGGGCTATCACTCTCCTGATGAGGGTGTATATATATTTGATGGTAATCGCGATGTAGAGTATCTTTTGACACTCTGTGAAGAAATTGGGCTCTTTGTTTTAGCAGCGCCTGGGCCATACATATGTGCAGAGACACAAGCAGGCGGTTATCCTAGCTGGATACCTGCCAAACGTGAACTGCGTGTACGTCATAACCATATAATGCTTTGGCGCTCATACGACGACGCTTTTGCACAATACGAGATACAGTGGTTTCAAAATATTTTACCTATTCTTGCTAAACATCAAATCACTGACAACTCTGGTGCCAAAAAGGGCTGCGTGTTGGCTGTACAAATTGACAATGAGTTGTTTGAAAATATGGCAAATCTGTTACCTGTCGGTCTGCATGATCAAATGAGAATATTGGCAAAAGCAGCTCGCGATATTGGTATTACTGTTCCCCTTTTCTCAAACGACGGTTTTGAAGAAGGTAGCTGGGTACCTCGTCCAGAACTCGACAAAAAAAAGAAAAGATTTTGGCAAAAAAGCAAGTTTGGTCTTGATCTTTACGGATTAGACAAATATGTTAGTAAGTTTACTGCACCTTATGCTTTTTTTTTTCGGAAAGGCCTAATATTGATATATATATTTTAAAGTTTTTGCACCTTCCAGTTCACCCAAATCTTGGCTTATCAACAGTGGTGTTTCGGTTGGATCTTGGGAAGAATGGAATCCAAAAAATATGGAAAAATCAATGGATAATTTAGAAAAGACAGTTCGCGGTTTTGGAGGAGGCGCAAAAGAGGTAATACTGTAGGTTATAAAAACTAGCTAAGCGATTTTGATAGTCACCTATGTTTATACCTGAACTTCAAGGTGGTTGGTTCAATCATTATCAGCTTCAGCACACTTACGACCAAATATATGACTTTTTTGGTCAAGATTATACAAAGCTGCTTTACGAAACATCTTTGGCCCAAGGTGTAACCATGGGCAGCATCTATATGATTTATGGCGGAACCAATTGGGGAACTTTGGGTGATCCGTAAGTGGCCTTTTTTTTTTTTTTTTGTCTTTGCTTATTTAGTTTAGTGATGTTTATACTTCGTACGATTACTCTGCATGCATCCGTGAGTTTGGTATGATTTCGTCTAGAGGACGGAACCTTCGCAAGACCATACTCCTCACTAGATCCTTTGATCCCTACTTCACCAAAACAGAGCGCGTAGAAAAACCCAATATCAAAACATCAGTTCCCTACACATTCAATCTTCAGCGTAAAGCTGTTCAGGCAGATCAGGAGGTCACTTTCAACTTCTTTAGAAATTTTGACAGAAGCAAAAAAAACACGTTTGATGTGAGCGTAGAATTGAAGGATAAAAATACAGTAACTGTTGGATGTCACATACCATACAAATCTTCATTCATTGCTATTGGGAACTACGTTCCTCAAAATGCTATGCGTCTTATGCTATCTACAATTCCTATTTTGGCTCGTATTGTGAACAAAGAAACACGCGAAGAGGTTTGGGTCATTGAACCAAATTTAGTTGGCGCCATGGTGTTTGAGAATAGACAATTCACTATCACCGGCAACATGCAAGACAATGTGTTGCGCCCTGAAGGATCTGCCGTTGTAGTTTCATTTGAAAAAGATCATGGATGGACTAAGCTTGAGACCAGCGAGGGCAGTCTTTATCTCGTAGGCCTAGACAAGTACGACGCTGGAACAGTTTATGCTGAGTTTAACGAACCTTACTGGGATGGTGGAAAAGAAACGCAACCTTCCTTCATTGCTTGGGGAGCTGATGAATTTTTCTTCAACAAAAAGACAAAATCGCTTGAAATAAAGCATAGAACAACCGAACGGTCAGCACAATTTATCTCTTTTTCTTCTATTGGAAACACTCGACTTACAGCTGCCCCTGCTCTTTACGATATCCCCATTGTTAGATCCTTGATTTTTGAGCACCACAAGACGCCTTTACCTGTGTCTATCCCGTTCAATCACTGGGAGTCTCGGTCAGTCGATTTTACCGATCTTCCTTGGACGTCAGTCAAGAAAGACAACAAAACTTCCAAATTTGATGCGCTTGATCACCATTTTACTAGTGGGCACATTCTATATCGTAAACTGTTCAAAACTTCTGAGGGCAAAACCAAGCTCTCGCTCAATGCACGCAACCGTGCTACTGTTTTGTTGAACGGTAAGGTTGTCGGTGGACATACCTCTTATTCTCGTCAGTTGTTTAGCATAGGTGCCAAAATCGGGCCTGATCCTTGGTTTTTGGGTACCCATTCATACGATCTCACCCCTCATCTTTCGGAAGATAAAGAAAACACGTTGGTCGTTTTGGTTGAAAGCTTTGGTTTGAGTCGACAGGCTTTTATTATGAATGATATCCGCAACCCAAGAGGTATCATCAAAGCTCACTTGAGTGGTGCCAAAGAAGAAAAAGAATGGGAGATTTCTGGTGTTGACGTAAGATTATTGGCAAACCCCTATAGCTCAACAGGGTTCCCTGACGAAGCTTTTAAAAAAGGATGGAAAAAATTAAACGGCGTACAAGAAGACAAGCAAACATACAAGGTTCCTATGTCTGTTTCCCAAGGAGCTCAGTGGTTAAGATTCAAGTTCGATCACCCATTAAAAAAGCAGAGTAATTCCTACCATGTTCCTCTTCGTATGCATTTGGACGGCCAATGGACCACCATGGTTATTGTCAATGATATCTTTATTGGAAGATACTACGGAAACGGAGATGGGCCCCAACATGATTTCTATGTACCTGAAGATCTCTTGAAAGCTAAAAACAATGAAGTCAAGATACTGGCTTATACTTGGACTGATACTATTGGAGAAATACACTTTGCTGGATGGCCTGTCTTGCAAGACAGTGGCAACCTTATTACACATATGGAGTCTGCCAACTCTAAACCTCAAGAGTATATGGTTTATAAAGACCATATCATACTTGAAACAAAATAAAGAATTTCGATTTTATAAAGTCAAAAAGAGGTGTATATATATGTGTGTGTGTGTGTGTGTTTGAAATCAATACAAAGATTTTTAGCACAATACAAAAAAGAATTTATCTGTTAATTTCATTGGGTTTATTGTAGTAGTAAAATATACAAAAGTGGAATATAGTGTTTAATAAATAGAGTTGTTTTTGTTTCAATGTTTAGAAACCAGTCATGGCCAAGATAGCGGCAGGGACAGCAAGTGCAACGCTAGAGATAATGGTACGAGATGAGCCAGAGGTAGCAGAGGCATGGGCACCAGCACCAGAAGAAGAAGCTGAGGCACCGAGACCACTAATTCCGCTAGAAGACGCTCCGGAAGGAGCACTAGAGGCACCAGCAGCAGATCCTACGCTACCTACACCAGCAGGGGAGCCAGATGAGGCACCAGAGGAAGTACCAGAGGAGGTACCGGTTGTGACACCACCAGAGGAGGCGCCAGAAGAGGCGCCAGAGGAAGAGGTGTTGCCGTTGCCAACGGAAGTGCCAGTAGATGATTCAGCGCCTTCTGCAGAAGCGGATGAGGATCCAATAGGGGCAGCGCCAACAGCGCCAGCAGCGGATCCAGACTTGGCACCAGAGGAAGCTTCAGTACCAGATGCACTGGCAGAAGCAGAGGGAGAGGCACCAGCATCGCTGGAGGCATTAGCTGCACCAGTAGGTTCTGCTCTCTTTGCAGGGGCACCATTAGAAGCTGATGTATCGGAAGCACCAGAGGCTTGGGGAGCGTCACTTGCAGACGCGTCGGTGGAAGCGTCACCGGAAGGAGCAGAAGCATCACCGGAAGGAGCAGAAGCATCACCGGAAGGAGCAGAAGCATCGGTAGAAGCATCGCTGGAAGGAGCAGAAGCATCGGTAGAAGCATCGCTGGAAGGAGCAGAAGCATCGGTAGAAGCAGTAGGAGAGTTGGTAGAGTCACCGCCAGCGGCAGCAGGGTCAGTAGATGATTCATCACCAACGGAAGCGGCTGTGGTACCGCCAGGAGCAGCATCATCGCCAGCAGAGGCAGTGCTGTTACCACCATCAGCAGAGATGTTTACACCGCCAATATATGCCATTTGGCTGGGGTCTTTACCGATAGCCAAAGAATAAGAACCAGCTGTGACATTGGAAGGAACGTCAACTTTAGTGGAACCTTTAGTGGCATCCACGTTGGTAGCCAAGGCTTGAATGAGTTGAAGGGCACTAGCATCGCCTTGCATCAAATTGATGACTAATTTATCTACACCTTGCTGGACTTTTTCCCAAGAAACAGTTTCAGAAGATCCACTCTTCCATGCTGTACCTTGAAGAGGAGCAGTGATTGTGACAGGCCCAGCTGCGTTGGGAGCAGCATTACCAGAGGTAGCGGCGCCAGCAGCAGAAGCGCTAGGAGAGGCACTTTCAGAAGTAGGGGCAGCTTCAATAAGAGCAGCGGCGGCGACAAGGATAGCGAGGAAAGAAGTCTTCATTTTTAAGATTGGTTGATAAGATAGAGGATAATGAAAAAAAAAAACGAAGTTGTAAAACCTCGCTCTATTTATACCATTTTTTTGTTCTAGTTTTTTTTTTTTTTTTTAGAAAGTTTTAGCTGATTTACTTGAGTATTGTTTTGGCTTACTTTCCTTATAGAACTTTAATTAGAGTAAACAGGCTACTAGCACTCAGCCATAAGATGATGTCAATTTTTTTTAGATGCAAAACGAGCTAAAATGTAGTCTAAAAGTATTCAATTTCCGCTTTTCGTTTTCAAGCAACAGTTTTCGTAGTAAAATAGAAAATAAAGCTGTTAACAACCGTGCCTATAGCCATAAAAAGTAGATTCTACTTTATCAAATAAGCTACTTTAGAGTGATCGCAAAATTACAAGCGTGATAAAAAACCGGTTAGCTTTCGCTTAGTTTTCATTAGCCAATCAGAAGAGATCGCCAAGAAGATCTACGATAAATGGCTTAATAAAACTAAAAACAAATAGTTGCGTGCACAAAGAACAAAAACAATATTCTTTTTATAGAACGGGGGAGACAGTGACCCGACTAAAAACATATATGAGTAAATGACGGGGAAAACAAAGCTGCTAAACGGCTTTTTTTTTATTTTTTTATTTTTGGAGTATTTTCTGCTAATTGTATGACTTGTCAAACCATCAACTTTTATCAATCATTGGACGTGCTTGGCTTTAAATCCACAAAAAAAAAAAAAGATCTACGCAAAAGGGAGCGGAGAGATTGATTGATTGTACTCATCAATGAAAGCTCACTTCACTTGGATCGACACATAGGACCAACGGCCCTTTCCTTTCGGCTCAGCCAAATAAAGAAGAAAGGGACTGTTAACAGGCTTTGACCTTTTCTTCTAAAGTAGATAAATAAACAAACTACCCTTTTGGCATCTGATGTGACTGTTCGCATATCTTTGTTTCGTGGCTCATCGCCTCTTATGTTCGCCCTAAACCATTTTCGGAAGTCTACAAATGATGTGAGAATCCAAGTCTTGAAGGATGATATGGGTTGGCTGTTTTGGCTCGATCCATAGCCAGTTGCCTTTTTCTAGGAAAACTTGAATGGCTTATCGTGCAAAGAAAGCGTATACTGAAAACGGTGTGTTGAAACAAACAGAAGAATACGTTCGCTCTTTTTTGTGTAGAAGCAATAGAGCTGAACTAAAAATAGAAAGCACATTATTTTTACAGAATACAACGTTAAACAACTAAAACCAGTTTTATTTACAGAATACTCCTGCTTTCTGTCAATTAACGGGAGGCGCGAGAAAATTTATACGGAAATTAATGAATGCGTCTAGAACTTTTGATTGTAGTCAAAGACTGTCTCTTACCTAAACATAAATTAAATTCATTATCTATGTTTTAACAAGAGTCAGTAGTCAAGTTTGAAAACTTCAGTGTTTTTCAGCATCTGAGTAAAATCCTCTGTACGACTCTACATAGCTCAAGTATTTTTAAATATAGAAAGAGGTACAGAAATACTAAAGGCTTCTGAAGAGGCAACCAAATAAAGCACATCCCAACCTACAACCTTTTCTTTTTAGCCTATTCAGGCCTGAACAATCAAAAGGAGAGAAGCAGTCAAGAATTAAAACATTATTGTGCGTAGCTTTCACTTTATAACATGGTTCTGGTCAAAATATAGCTTGTATTTTCTGTAAATTGCTAATTCTCATGATAGCTTACTGTCTTGACATTTAGGAGGATGAGAAAACAAGAACTAAAAAGACAAACACACCTTTTATGTTCAAAAGAGGCATAGCTCTATGCTTCTAACGTCTTACATAAAATTACTTTGTGTAGCAGACGAAACAAAAGACACATTTCTCCCCCTCCATAAATCTTCAAGATTCAGGTTCCATAAAAGGTACTATACAATTGATCTCAGGTCCAGAGATGATTCTATTTTTTTTTTTAGTATGCTTTACCATACCAGGCTTTGTGCGAGAGGTCGACCACATACAGCAGACAGTGGACAGCGTAGGCTATATAACCTAGTAAAAATATACAGAAAAGATGTAGACAGTAAACCAAGCAATAGAACCGTACTATCATGGGATTAACTTGAGCTGGGTGTTTTGTCTTGACAGAGGAATTGTTATTTGAAATATTTAAACTGATACTCTCACTATATACACAATAAAACAAACTCTTTTTGGCTATAGGAAACGATCAGTTCAGAATCCTTGTCTGGTCCTATATGAATATAGCCGAAAAAAGTGACTGGACAACAAAAGCTATTAGAAACAATACAAGAATCCAGATTAAAGACCGAATATTTTGAAGCTATCGTTTGTATAAGACTTGGTCCAAAGTACATATCAAGTTTTATTTTTTAAAAAAACAAAAAAAAAAACAAGCCTATTGCAATAAACCAACAAGGGTCCCTTTACTACTTGACAAGCTTATTCTCTTTGGAAAAACAATTTGTAAATGGCAGTTCCAACGCAAACGCGCTCTATATTAGTTATAAAAAGCTACCCTTTAGATAGCGAAGGGGGGAATTCTAAAGCATGATATACAAACACGCCTCTAAAAGAAATTATTACTACCTACTTTTACTTTTTTATTTATACAAGCATTAATGACCTGGTTTAGATATATTAAACTCGTCTCTTGGTTGATTCAAGTTGCTAGCAGAGTCAACACCAAACAGCTCGAACCTCAAAAATGGCTTTCGTTGAAATAACTAACCTTGTCTGTATTCTTGGCAAAAAGTAGAAATAAAACAAGAACAAAAACGCTCCGAAATTTGAAAGGAAGGATAGGGCGGTAGTCGTATTTTTCATATAGAATTTCAGTGTTAGACCAGAATTACAATGTCTTTACACAAAAGAGCTTGCTCATATTGAATGGCAAAGATATCAAAAATTGCAAACAAAACAACAGGAAATGGAGTATAGCTTTTCGAGAGAAAAAAAAAACAGTGCAAGACAATAAATAATTCAAACGTCTTAAGATAGTAGCAAAAAGTAATATTCTACTAACTCATTTGGTCTCTTTACAATTTTCAAGCTTAGAAACAATTGTGCAAAATACCAGACACTTTTTTTTTTCTTCAAAAAAAAACTGATCTAGAACAATTAAAAAACAGTTGTCAATATAAGGCAGTTGTAAGAGACATCTCATATTATGAGGTACTCTGTTTTTTTTTTCACTGTTTTCTTGGAACAAAGAAAAGTCCCCCTCTAGTCTATTTGGTATTAGCATCTCATAATGTTTTATAACTATAAAAAAAATTGTTAAAATATATTCTGAAGTATTTACCAAATTTATATAAATAAGAAACAGCTAGTCATTCAATACCGTCATAGAACTGACTCAATGCTATTTTATGAAGCTCAGTGTGGGGTTTGCTATCATATTTGTCTTTTTTTTTTTTTTTTCATAAAAAACCGCAAGGTACATCTAAGCTGAAATGTATTAGGATGCTTTTATATATTAGGCTCCTGTTAAATGAAAGTAACTGTAAATGAAAAAGGTAAAGTTTTGATTGCCATTGCTGAAAAGAAGATCCAGTTATATATTGTTATACTTATAAACGCTACAAATAACTTAAATGTTCTATTTTGTGTACTTTTAAATTGAAAAGTCATTTACAATTACTGTATTGTTTATACAATATAGTTTTTTCCTTAAAAGCAAAAAAAAAAAAAAAAAGTGAGGTGAGAGGTACAAAATAAATATTTGTTGTTCACTTTATGGAAGTATAAAAAAACTTGCTTGAAAACTGAACGCGCTACGTTTTTTCTTAAACATGGGTCTCGTGATTTTTTTTTTTTTTTTTTTTTTTTTTTTGCTGTAGTTATAGTAAAGGTCCAGATGTCGGCTCTCGTCAAAAGTACTATAGAGTATTTAAAAAGGTCTCATCAGAACGGTATTGACCCAAGAAAAATCAGAAAGGCACATTCAAGATAGAAAACCAAAGAATTTAAACAAATCATATATTTTTCTTTTCATTTTTTGTTTTGTATATATATCACAGTCTTTATTTGCTCAAGCCTGCCAAGAAAACTTCCATTGTAGTTCAATTGTTTATTATATGAATTGTTTCGTTCTCTTGATTTCTTTTTCTCAAGTTACATCAAACTGCACTTGTGTAGTTTAAGAGACTTTCAAAAAAAAGAACGCGATTTCTTAAAGTATATCCACCACTGCAAAAAACATACGACCGGTGGGATATAAAGAAGCTGAAGCTGTTTTTATAATTGCTAATTTTCTTTGAGCTATGTTTGCTTATCGTCAAAGCACGTTTCTCAACATTTTTTTTTTACAGATACTCAAAGTATTAGATGGAGAGTCATTATTATGTATGCTTAGTTTACAAAAAAAAAATACCAGCTACCAGAGTGAGCATAAAGAATTTGAAAAATTAAACAATCGCGCTTTTGAGTAGTGTCAAACTGCTTGAGGATGTTTACCTCCGTCATTGCACATAGCGAAGTAGCTGTAATTTGATGGGTGAACTTAGATGTGAGGGACTGCTCTTATTAAAAGAGGTTATACATACCTGTCTGCATTAAAAGCAGTACAAACAAATAAGACATAGAAAATAGATTATTAGTTTTTGAAGTTCTACTTTTTTTTTTATAGAATTAAGGCCTCCTTAAATGCAATATGCAATGTCTTTCTGTAGAAGCATTACAATTTAGTTACTCAGGGCTTTTGTATGCTTTTGTTCTTTCTAAGCTTTATGCCGTTTTATTGTTATTATTACTGATAAAGCAAGATAACTGTCATTTGGTCTTCTAAACACCTTTTCTGGTTGTTTCTCTTAAATTTTTTCTGTTACTATCACCAGTGTGTGGGCTTCCCTCTGGTTTTGCAAGTTACAACTATGTGCTATAACGTTTCTTTGTCTCTAATTTTATTTTGCCCTACTCTCGACTACTTTCTTACCAAAAAGTTTTGCCGACAATATCTTTTGAAATCATTGGCCAATAACCGTTCAAGATTGTAGGTAAAACTGAAAACAGTACAAAAAAACGAGCATACACAAACAATTAAAAATTAATTAGGCTATTTTAGAATTTTTTAAAAAAAAAACAACAGAAATTAGCGTGGAAGGCAGATTCTACTTTTGTTTTCTTTTTCTTTTTTGTTTCCTGCTTTTGTTTGGTTCTTTCTAATACTTCCTATAAAGCTTTTTTTTCTATTGATGAACATTTATGACGAAACTGTTCTGACCTTGTATTAAGTAATTGATCCCCCGAGCGCAAACTGTGAAACCAAAAGAGCGACAATGAACATGAGGCGATTATTAATTCTCAGTACCTGTTTTGTAAATTTTGTTCCTTGAGTCTGGTTGTTCTTTTTTTTTTTTATTAATTATTTGGTTGTTGCCACTCTTTAATGCCTTTGTCTGATTCTTCTTCGATTGACAAGTCGAATCAGAGCGCTGCTTGTTTTCGTTGTCGCGGGTTCAGGTACAAGTTCAGATGAAAATAACTTGCGAATGAAGTCATTAACCGCTCTTATAGACATGCTTGCGACAAAAATAAACCCTCATGCTCACGTTGTGCCCGAAGAGGAATCACTTGCGTGTATCCTGAGGCAGCGCCAACGCTCAAAAAACTTCAAAAAGCAACTGAAACCTTAGGCGACAGAATAAAAAAATTCGGTGACAAATTAAAATCTGGAGATTTAACCAAGCCTACTTTCGACCGACCTAGCAACCAAATAAGGATTTCAGATTGTTACTCGAGCCCCAGCAACAGCACAGTTGATTCTTTTTACTCAGAAGAAGAGGACAGGCCTCGAATGAAGATAAGACGTGGAGCCAAAGTAGCTTCTACTAGCAGTTTCTTTGTTTATCCCTGTAGCAAGTGTTTTAAGGACCTGCAACAGTGTGACCTACAGTTGCCAGCTTGTTCTCGATGCGAAGCAAACGGTTTTGAGTGTGGATACAAAAAAACTGAGCCCAAAGCAAACCACGTTTCACAAGTTTTAACAACCATGAATAAAGTCATGGATCAATGGCAGGATTCAATCGATCGAATGGCAAAGGACTTTGCTCAAAAGACAAAAGATTTTTCAGTAAAAGCGAACAATTCCTTGAGAATCAAACCGCCTCAAACTTCCTGGAAAATTACAACCACTCAAAAAGGGCTTTCTGTCGAGTCAAATGTCAACTCTTTCAACGATTTTTCGGCTCTGGTCGATCAATTTAAACGCTCCCTATTCATCACTCGAAAAGACGATGATCAGTCCAAAGATAAACCAAAACCAGACGGAAATGACTCGGCGTCTACTTTCGATCCTGCTATGGAGATAGACGACGCCAGTTCAATAAGTACAACCTCTGGATTTGCTGTATGGAATTCTTGGTCTCACCCGACACACGCATTACCTCAGGACTACCCAATTGACATATCGGATGAACTAACAGACAATCTTGTGGAACTCTATTGTCAAACTCCATGCTGCTCTTCCATCCGTTTACCCATAATTGATACTGTAGAGTTCCTAGCTCGCTATAGAGATCCGGATGCCAAAAACCGTCCTGCTACTGTCTTGGTCTATGCGGTATGTGCTATGGCCGCTCGAAACGCTTTTCAGCTTCATGTATGGAGTAAACGGCCTTCTCATGAGGCGCCCAAGTACAATATGGGAAAGGCGCTTTCCGTTGCTTACTGTCTTCGAGGACGCGAACTTCTATCTGAGCACTTTGACCAGCCAAATTTGGACCATTGTCAAGCTGCGTTTTTACTGTCTTACTGTAACTACCATAATGGCTATCCCAGCGTAATCTATATTTATGAGTGGATTGCTTTTAATATGGCAATGGAGCTAGGCCTTTACGCTCCTGGTCGCCAACTAACTCGCTATGAGTCTATGTTAATTTGGTGTATTTACTACTGTAATGCCTGGTATCGCACGTTACAAAAGAGCGATAGTAACACATCCTCTGGTATCAGCAAGTGCAAGCCCAACTGTCCTATTCCTGAGCTTCTTCCAGTACCTGAGTCCAATCTGAGCGGCGAAAATTCTGCTCAGCAAAAGTTCACTGACTACTACGTTTGGAACTCTTGGGTTTATTTGATTAAACTTCAGGTTCTTCGTGAAGAATCGATGGTTCGCCTAGTAACATACCAACAAAACAAGTCTGCAGATACTAGCTTCATTACGGATCTCGTCTTGATGCAAAAAACCTTGACGGAATTCTACCAAGAGCTACCCATTGAGTGGCAATTCCCCACTACAAGTCAAGCCAATTCACCCTACCCCCCATCTGAATGTTCCCATACGAGCCAAGACCACACCAAAGAAGACCCCTTTTATGTGGATATCAAATCTTTCTCTCGACACTGCATTCATCTTGTCAGTTTACATTATAGTGTCAATGAGATCATTTTGAGCCAAGTGTTTGTACCTACTGACCGCGTTCCGTGCACTGTAATTTCAATTCAAAATCTACAAACTAGTCTGAATGCTGCAAACAATATTACTCAAATAATCGGCTCTATGGCACAGCAACAAAACGAATGCCATGTACCATTGGTCTGCTTCCTTTTTGCTAATATTGTATACAAAAAATTACTAAACTATACATCAAACGACTTCTATAGCGAAACGGGTAGGCTCGGCCTTGCTCGGTCGATAGAAATCTCCAAGGAGTCCATGACCTTTATATATGACTTTGAAATGTCGCGTAACCTGGTTTGTTTAATTGAACAGGATGTTCAATACGCGCTTTATCAACGCGCTAGCGGAATATTTAATATAGAAAACTCTCCTGTGCCTTCAATACCTTCTACAGTCGATCTCTCATCTATCCAATCCGCTTAAAAATCGGGGATGCATCCTTTTTATTTTATTTATATCTTTCTGTATATTACTTTTAATCGCCCTACTAATTTCTTTCGTTAATACCTTTATCTCTCTTACGTTCTGCTAAACTAATAATAATAATAATAATAACAATAATGACAATAATAATAAACAGCCCCTTCTGTCTTAGAACAATCTAACAGTACTAACGTACTAAATGTTCCTTAAACAATAGAAAATACTAACGGGTCTAGAAAAGGAGAACGGCGTACCTTGATCGTCGAGTCTTCTTTTGATGTACATAAAGTTAGGAGCATTACAATGGCAAGTATTGAACAAAACGAGACTAGTCCTTAAAATGTGGCACCCCTTTGACCAGAGGAAAGTGAAAGAGGCACCTGATGTTTCCTCATAACCTTCCTATTGAGAAACACATGAACATATTCGTACAAAAAAAAAAAAGCGTACTGCAAACAATTAAATGCATACTTTATGAAGCGAAAGAAAAAAAAAATGTGCGTGTGTGACAACTGGGCAGATTAGCTATCCTTACTTCCTTCTGAGTTTTTACGCAAAACTGTTCTAGATGCTGAGGTCACTGTTGCTTTAGACAATCCTCCTTGAACTAATGCACCTTTTTGTGTTTTAAAATTCGTTATTACCGTCAGTGAGCATCTAACTCTGGCTTACGCAAAAAAAAAAAAAAAAAAAAAAAAAAGCTAATGAGAACTTGTTATTTAAAATAAGCAATTGATTTGATCGAAGTTTATATCTTAATATTTACCCAGTCTAACATCACAAAAACGTCAAGATGCGAAGCTTCCTCTGATTTACATTTTATAAGCAAATCTTTATATTTGTTATTTATATGCACTGCATTTCAGCCTGGTATTTCTGCTCTTTTTTTTTTTTTCTTTAGAAAAAAATCGAATCAAGTATTACGCTTTCTAACATGTTTTTATTTCTCAAATGAAGCACTTTCAACCAGCTAAAAAAAATGAGAGAGCCGGAAGAGAAAAAGAAAACTAAAAAAAAAAAAGAAAAAAAAAAAAAAGGTTATAGGGTTGTGTTGTTGTGAGCACTTTGTGACGAAAATTGATACTGCAAATCCGTAAGTCTAACCAAAGTAAAAAGAGCTTGCAAATCGGTAATTCAAAACCCGCCAGCCACCTCATGAGACCCGCAAATTAGCCCCGTGAGTAATGTAAGGTTGCAGTTACACATAGCCAGAAACATTTCGGGTATTTAAAAAGGAGGGCAAACAAAGCCTGATTGCATTGAAAAACGATGGTCTAGAACTCACTCTTTAAACTCAAAAACGCAATCCAATTAAGGCTTAGGCTACCCCATGAACAGAGCAACAAAAGAGTCTGGAAGAAAGGGATCTCTTTTTTAATTTTTGCAATTTGATTCTTTTTTTCTGTTTCTTCTCCATTTAATTTTTTCATGAAAGGCTCGTCTGAACGACCAAAGCAATTATTAAGCTTACCATTCAGCATACTGCTACATGTATCAGAACACCTCAGCTTTTCAAGCCTATGGTGTTTGTCAAGCACTTCACAGCAGTGCAGAAAGCTTGGACATCAGCTCATACTGCACAAGTACCAAATTGATTTGAGCAAGCCCCAGCTAAACAGATTCGACCACCTTATATATAGCGCTTTAGCCTATATAGGCGAGCATGGCTATCATGGCAACCAAATCGACACTACGATCATTCAAAGCACATCTAATCGGCTAGCGGTAGAAATTTACGATAGATCGCCGCTCAAGAACTGGGAGCAATGCCTAGACTACCTGCTCGACAAAGCACTTGGCATCATTGTAGATCATGCGTTTTTAGACCTACGGCTAGATGTCATACCCAAACACATCTCCTCCAAAGAGTTTCAACCAACAAAGATGAGTGGATTGATATCGAGTTTCCTTAACACTCTTTATCCAACTTTGATTGCTCTATTTGAGACTGAGCCAACCAGTAAAATCCATCATCGATTATTACTCAATCATATCAATCGTCATTTCCACCATGTGTCAACAAACTATCACCAACTCTATTACAGAAGACTCTATATTAGCTCATCGCCTAATACCAAACGTACTACCATAACTGCAGCCAATGAATATAATTCATTATTAAGACTTAATTTTCGTATTCTCGTACGATTTATTGGGACTCTTGTTCAGACGGACCTTTTGTCCATCACAGATTTGGAAACATTGGCCAAACAACAGATACAACACTTTGTTCACAGCGAAGAAAAGACTGAACCACACCCGAAAAGAAGAAGATTGAAAATGAACACCCAAACAAATACTGGTTATCATCAACAATTAGAAGAAATTGAATTTCAAATGGAATTGTTTTCTGACCTCACACGAGCCGTGCTCTTATTGCAACAACAAACTCCTTCCAACAATGGACTAAGTACGGTCTCAAACATGCTTCACGACACCGTTTCTGGCTTAAGGTCAAGCAAAAACATATCTTCAAATTCTGCTTAAACCATGTGTGTATATCTGTATAAATTCTCTTGTATATAACTCTCCCTTCATTGTGAATAATAATAATAATAATAATAATAATAAAAAGCAGGGCCTAGATGGGTCTAATTTGTAATTTCTATAAAAAAAAAAAAACTTTGGGTCGATTCTTGCTTTTGTTTGTTTGCTACTAAAATCACAAGCGCCCAGACCTTCTTTTTTATACATCTTTCCCCTCAATTGTACATGCTCGACATCGCTACAAAATTCTACAGTACGTCATTTTGTTTATGTGGCAGAGGCCTCACTTTAATAAAATTTTCTCTGGGGGCTAGAAGATTCGAATTTTTTTTTTTTTTCAAAAACAATTAGCGGGATTTTTTTTTTTTTTAGTCTATAACCTATCAAGTAACTCATTATAATTTGTACTTGCTTTTAATCTATCAACCGCAAGCTCACCCGTACGCACACAAATAGGCAAGAGAGTTATTCTGGCAACGAAATCGTTTCTTTTATTTTTAAGGCATCTGCATGTGTTCAAATAGTTCCTTTCCATTCCAAAAATACTTTTCTTATCAGCCATGAGTCACGCATCCTAAAAGAAAAATCTAATCACAGCCCCCCCCCACTTCCCCTTTTTATCTGAAAAGCCAATTGAAAAATATGGACAAAGAAGACTCGTTAAGAGTCACTGTTCTTTATTAATAAGCAAATGCAAAGATGATATAGAATGTACAGAGATGAAGATAGATTGTATAAAAGGGGGGGGAAGAGATCTAGATGCATTTTTCAGAATGTACATGCAAGCAACGACTGCATAAAGACCGGGCACTGCAACGTGTACAAGATTTTTGGCACTTTTTACATACGTTTTTTTTACTGATTTTCTTATGCAAATTTTCAGGCTCACTAAAAATCAAGATACATCTACAAGGAGAAATGCCAGCACCAGGCACGCAGCCACTGCACCATTGTTCGTTACATTCCCCTCCACACATTGTTAGCTCACAGTAAGGGCATGCTATCTTACCGCACCTGGTGCACTGATTGGAAAAATAAATACCCTCGCTTGACCTACAACAACGGTGATAAAGTCCTTGGCAATGTTTGCACCTTTTTTTAGCCTGGTGGCAATAGGAACTGTCTGTACTACAAAGAGCCAGTGACAAATCGCATCTTTTGCATTTAGCAAGTTCGATTTTGAGGTCTGGAGCTACACAAGTAGGCAAATGGCAAGAACGATTTCCACATCTTTTTTGGTTAACTCGCTGTAACACCAGTTTGAATATTTACCTATCGCATTTTGGTGCGCATCCTACACATTTTAAGAGAGGCAGTATTCCACAGGAAACACAGACAAACTCATAAGCAGATGCACCTATATGACAAGTCTTACATAACGCTACATCAAAGACAACGTTTTTGTTTGTAAGTCGGTTGAGTGCAGAGTTGATAATCCAAACATCTTGGCCGAACGATTTGCTTTCAATTATCTCCTTGAGTTCATGAGAAGGCCCTCTGTTTAACACTTTGCCTATCGATACTTGAGTCAATTTGGATTTGTGTCGTGGGATGTCTTTAGCCAGCTCGGTCAGTTCCAGAGCCAAGTCATAAGTGAAAACTTTCCAACACGATTGAATTGAAAGTGTCTCCAGGTTTTCAAGACACTTGATGGCATACGAGATCGATTCGCTTGTTACGCGTGTTTTGTCTAAAAATATGTGCTTCACCGCTTTGTGTAATCCAAGGTGCTGCAAGAATGCTACCAATCTATGGAAAAAAAGATCGTCCACTGTTTGCTGTTGCACAAACCATAAAGTTTCCCAGGAAGCCGGCTTCGAAATGAAAGGGTAAAAACGATGACTAACAACAGCTAATTGGGCTTTTGAACTGACATCCAGAATATTGAAAAGCTGTCCAATCACCCTTCTAGGTAAATAAGCAAGGTTCATTTTATCTGTCCATGGGTTTTCAATAAAGGTTTGGCGTTTAAATTGTTCTGTTATAGAAGAGAGTGAACGATTGGGTATCATTTTTCTTGACTCATCTAAAGTCATGTGGCGAACATTAGCGTTTTCAGGTGTTTTCGAGATGCATCGTAGAGATCTTTGTGTTGTTGAAGGTGTGTTGTTTAATTGACAATCTGCACTAGAACCAAGTGTTTCGTATTCCACACCAGTAGATATATTTGCTTCATCTGGATTTGGCTCCATCGTTAGATGTCTTGATTGTGTTGTTATAAAAGCAATGTCTTCTTCACAAAGCAAGTTCAATGGAACAGCAATAATTGCACCATTCTCTTTTCTGAGCTTTACTCTGTTGTCTTTGATCAGACACACATAGGATGCTACAACTTGGTATGAGCCATTGTTTGCCAACCACAATCTTTCTGCCATTTTGTGTTATATTGGTACAGATAGCCAAAGGCAAAACGCCTGTACATAAAAATAGAAAAGTGGACTTCCAACAGCTCCAATCTTTTTTTTTTTTTCCTGGTCATCGAATTTCATTATAGCGGAGTACTTGCATCCTCGTCTAAAGTTCTAGTACAAGTACACTATATACTGAGTTTTTCAGGCAACAAACAAGCGGATACAACTACAACTCTAGCTTTGCAAAAAAAAAAAAAAAAAAAAAAAAAAAAAAAAAAAAAAACAGGAAGACGTACTAATATTTCAAGAAACGGTTAGCCATGACTTTCTCTGGTGTATCTCGTTGACAAATCCCTTGAGTACCGTGAGTTATTTGACTTTCTTGGACGTATCAGACTTCCGAGTGCTCTGCCAAAGTAAACCTGTATAAGTTTTGTTTTATAAAAAAAAAACTTTAAGCATGCTTCTCGTACTGCTCACAGGCAAAACACTCTTTGGAAAACCATTTTTGTCATGCGCAATATATTAAGACAAATGCCATTTTACTTTTATATATATATGTATATATTTCATTTGTTTTAATATTCACAATTGGTTGTTAGGCTGTATTTTGGCAGTTTTACTTAGAATAGTGTGTGGCTCTTTTTAGCCGAAGGTTCTGTAACACCTTATTTCCTATTCCCTCGCGATTTCATAGATATAGATCTCTTTTTAGAAATCCATTCAAAAGTTTTTCTAAATCTGAAAAAGCTCTTGAAAACGATAGATAGCAAATAAAGACTAATGCTATGACCTCCACATGAAATTGACGTGTCTATCATGTGTTGTGTCGTGGAACTCTTTCAAATGGGCTTGATTGTAGACATGTGAGCTGTAAAGATGACAAATCCAACAAATCTGAAACAAAAGGGATTTTTAATGGTAAATAATTATACATCTTTGGCACTAAACGTATGTTTCAGTCCTGGCGAAATAGAACAGGCCAGTCGTGTATCTTTGTAATCCCTTATGATATTCAAAATCGTTTGGTAAAACGAAAATAGACAAACAGGATTTATCACTTCTTTTTCTTATAGATGCTATACCAAGGGTCATATATTAAAGTTATAGCCCAAATGAACGTTTTAAATTAGCTCACTAAGAACGTAGTTTAATTGGTTAATTATACGCTACTTAATATCGGGCTCAAAGTTGGTTGCGGAAGCAAAATAAATTTAACTTTGATCTATTTTGATTAAGGTATCGTTATAGGGTAACTCGTATTTTGCGATTCACAAAAGCCTGCTCGACAAAAAGCGTTTGCTGAGTTTTCTATTTTGAGAGCTTTCAACCATGCTTGGGTAGTTTTAGTTCGCCTTTCAGCTAGTCAAACGTCTTTACAGAAAAAGAATAGGACGCTACTTGAATTTCTTGGTTCGGTTCGAGACACCTTTCCGGGCCAATAGAATAGACTTCAGCCATCCTGCAGCCAGCAATTTCTCAAAATAAACGCAAGCCTTTTTCTTTGGCTGCCTAAAAAAAATTTTTTTTTTCTCGATAAATTTTATCTATTGACAGGTTCACAATAAAATCTTGCAGAGGCAAACGGTTTAGAGTTGCAGATAAAGAACGAAGATAATAAAACAATTTTGCAATAAAGAAAACAAAACAGAAGAAATAGAAAACAGAAAACTCCCCTTATATACACATCCGTACATATATACATCCATATTTATATAAATCATGTCAAACGAAAATCCCACTCATGAGACACCTGCTACCGAACACAACCCAGTGAATGACCTCAATCTGGAAGACTCACAGCTTCAGCAAGTGCTCGCTCAGGCAGCAGTCATTATGGGCGACTATTCACAATTACTTGCAAGCATGGACGTAAATAAATTTCCTTCAGCATCTTTATTGTCGAAACCCAATCCTGTTTTACCGGATGCAGAAACATACAAAAAGCTACTTTTAACACAAAAAGTGCGTCAGGACAATCGAGAAAGAAAAAAACGGTGGAGAGAACGTAACCAGGAGAGAAATAAAGATAACGACCTTCGATGTAGAGTAAACAAAAGAGCGCAGAAGTTGTTTGGTAGGGAAGAGAGTGAACACAAGAAGAAGTGGACAGAAGAAGAATTTGCGAGAAGACGCGAGAAACGAATGGGAAAAGAACAGCGAAAGGGACTACCTAATTTAGCAGATGAAAACACACCACCTTTGTCACCTAGCCCAATGAAAAACGACGAAGAAGTAGCTGCATTTACAAATCTTTTAAGCGACCAGAACTATATATCCATATTGGCAGACAACTTGAATTCGCTGGCTTCAACTCAAGATAAACCAAATCAACTTACAACCCAATTAATAGAGTTTCTTCAGCAACAACAAGGTACCATCTTGGGACAAGAGGAAGTAAACGAAAATTCAGAACAAAAGGAGAATGACAAACCAGAAAATAAGACAAGCGACTATCCGATGGAAGTCGTTTTAACTTTAATGCAAATGAATGCTGGGTGGCGGCAATAACCTGTCGATCTTTGATAAGTTGGCGCACATTCAATGCTATAGTTGTACAGAAAATATAATAAAAGTAATCATCTACCTTCTCTTGGTTAATGACAAGAGACAAATTTTCTTTCTTTATATGCTATCGCTTAGCTTGGCCGAACTAAAAACCACCAAAAAAAAAAAAAAAAGGGATTGCCGACACGTTACAACTCTTTATGGTTACGATCTACTTGTTGCTTGTACACTTGCGGACATGGACTAATTAACGATCGGAAATTGCTTTGCAAGGGCAACGCAGCCGATATGAACAAAGCGCCAAAAAACTGGAAAAGCCACTACAAAAAGCACCAAAAGGGGATGAAATAAAGGAAGGATGTTCTTATCTAGCTGCTTTTGATTTACTAGACGCAGAAATGCTGCATAATGAGTTTTTTTTTTTTTTTTTTTTTTTTATAAAACAAACACGAGGTTGAATTTTAATTATAAGCTATGTTTATTTACACTTTCTTTGTATTTTTACATTTTTACTAAAAAAAGAAAAGTAGAGAACTTTTGTCACCCTAGAAATGGACAGAAGTCAATCCCCTTTGTTTTCAGAGCGTTTTCTTTTTTTGCTTTTATTTCTGTTTTCTTTTTGATATGTTTTCTCCGCCTACAGATTTACTGTGCTCCGTATTTGTATTTTAAATAACGTACGCTGATTGGATACATACCGGTCATCATTTTCTCTTTTTCTTCTGGTGAAATCCAATACATTGAACCTTTGAAGATTTCTATAATGTCCAATAAGACAAAACTATTATCTGATTTAAAAACCTGGCTAAAAAAAATTCTTTAAATAGGTTTAACTTCCGGATTTTTGTTTCTTGTGTAGCCTATTAGCTTGATAAGAGCTCTTTCGCCTTGGTATTATTGCTCCTTTTCTTTCGTTTTTCCTGCCTTCCTTTTTAGTGCTTCAACATATTTGCCTTTTGTTTCTCTCTCTCTCTCTCTTTCTCCCCTTTCCGTTCGTTTTCTTTTCCCCTTGAAGTTGATTCTCTTAGTACAAGATGAGTCAAGTACAATCTAATGAGCAAAGTAGCTCTTCAGCTGAGCAGACATCAATAGAGACCAATATAAGCAATAATTCAACTTTACAGCCAGCAACATGCCAATTAACAGCAGAATTCTTGGCAGAGCAAAACGAGCTGAACGAAACAGTACCAAGGCCTAATGCAATACGTGATTGGGCTGCAGAGCTACCAGATGTTCCGGATTCTGTAGAACCGGTGTTAACAAGTTCACATGTTTTTGAGATGGATCCGTCCAACCAAGAAACAATGCGTGAAACAAAAGATGTGTTTTCAGATACGCAAAAGGTAGCCTATATCGGACTTTGCTATCTCACCAGTTTGGAGGTAGTACACGACTATCAAGGAAAAGACTTTGCTATGGCCAGAATGAGCGCCGATAACTGGCAAAGAAAGCTCATGCGAATGCTGTATATGCACATGGGTATCTCCCAAGAAGAAATAAAGATGATCGAGTCACTTTCAAGGCATCGTATTTTACCAACAGACCTTGTTCACCAATTCACGTCACAAGGCGACACGACTGAAGTGAAACTCGATACTTTTTTTAAAAGCAACTGCGACATGGATGAGAAAGTGATTATCGATCTACGTTGGACAGTTATGTGTGACCTGTTCTTAATTTGTCTTAGCATAGAAAACTACGACGCTCGTTCACGCGTATTTGTTGCTCGCATCGCTTCTTACTTAACACTTGACTGGTTTCAAGTAATAGGATTTGAAAAAAGAATCGGTGAGCACCTTCTTCAAGATTCTGCTTGGGAAACAGAGACAGTTAACAGTATGGCAACGACGGTAACAAACATGACGATGACCAACGCAGAGGATGGTGGCTCCGTCAAAAACGACTATGAACGTCGCAGCAGAAACAAACAAAGAAAGAAGAAGCGATATGTTATGGTCGGTTTAGCAACCATCGGCGGCGGCCTTATTTTGGGTCTCAGTGCAGGCTTGATGGCACCAGTGATTGCGGGTGGTCTTGGCGTTATTTTGTCCACAGTAGGCGTTACTGGTTCAGCCGGTTTCTTAGGTGGTACCGCTGGTATTGCTCTTATTACTGGTGGTGCTACCATGGCTGGAGGACGTAATGTGATTGAACTGTGATTCTGTAGCGAAACTTTACTTATTTTCTTAACTTTAGGTATTGGCGCCAGACGGATGAGTAGGCGTATGAAGACTATAAACACCTTTGAGTTTCTTCCTATAAATGTAGAGGATAGAGTCAATTGTATAATCACAGTGACTGGGTAACATCTTTCTCAAATTTAAAAATGTATATCTAACCTGCATACTTTCTTCTAGATGGCTACCAAATAAAAACCAAGAGGAAGCCTCTTTACCTTTTAGTACTATGGATAAACTTATGGGCGACCATTATACCCTTTATTGGGAACCCGAAATGTTAGAGGAGCTTGGTAGCGCTTTTAAAATATTAGCTACAGAAGCTGTTACATTTTCTATTCAGCAAGCGCTTGCACATACTATCATGGGAGCACTTTTGGCTGGTCTTGCTTGGCCCCTTGCATTGACTAAAATCGGCTATATGGTTGACAATCCTTGGGCTAACGCGCTTGACCGATCAAAGGTGTCAGGCCTTGTTTTGGCGGATTCTTTAATGAACCGTAATCTAGGGGCAAGGCCTGTAACTCTTATTGGGTTCTCCCTTGGAGCTAGAACTATTTTCTATTGTCTTCTTGAATTAGCACGTATGAAGGCATTTGGTCTAGTTGAGAATGTGGTTTTGTTGGGTACACCTGTCAGTGCTTCCAAATCCCAGTGGAAAGAGTGCACAACAGTCGTGTCTGGCCGGTTTGTCAATGGATATGCAACAAACGATTGGCTGTTGGGCTTTCTATTTAGAACATCCACTGCAGGTTTGGGAAACATTGCTGGTCTCCGCCCCTTGTCACATATCGAGGGAGATCGCGTGCAAAACATGGATTGTACGGATCTAATCACAGGACATTTAAGCTATCGAACGAGCATGCCAAAGATACTAAAACGCGCTGGATTTATGGTTACTTCAGAAGAATTGCCAATACCAAAGGAAAAAACACCAAACGGCACGTTTTCAGGTTTTATGAAATCTAAAAATGGCTCTATTGAAGAAGAGCGTGACGATAATATAAGCGATGGTGCTCATAGCCATACCGTAAGTAGTACACAAACAAGCTTCTACTTTAAATCTAATCGTTGTATAGACTGAAAAAAATAGCCCTGTAAATACAACAAATATAACAAACCAGTCTTCCTCGCTATTGTTAGACAGAGCTTCAATCCAATTAAAAAAGTCTTATACAGCACCAACTTTAGACGAAATTCGTAAGAGTAGTAGTAGTGAAGAGATATCCACAGAATCCGTGTCTACCCCGCCCAACAGCAAATTGTCTCTATACGATAAAAAGGAGATGTCAGACTATGACATTATTGCAGATATTATATCCAATGCTACAGCTGCAGCGGCTTCAAAGTCAGGCACCTATAGCTCACTTTCGTCAGGAAAGGCCTCTATTGCCTCAGACCCTCGGTCTAGAAACTCTTTGAATAGTATTTTTGGCTCTAGTCGATCACGATCGGAACCTATCAGTATACCCACCCTAGATAGCAGCCATAAACGTCAGTCAACAGGCAGCAACAGCTTAAAAAAATCTTCTTTAATGTTTGGATCAAACATATTTGGTAAAAAAAAACCAATAGATCAAGACCCTTCTAAAAAAGAACTACAAGAGGCTGGAATAGAAATAAAGGAGATAAAAGGCACTTTAGGTTGTCTTGTGGTTCCAAAAGATGTAAGCGACCCCATGCCCCAAGTAAAGCTTGAGCCCCCACAACATGCTCTTTTGAACAAATAAAAAACTGTACAGACATTATTATATTTTGATTTGTGGTGGGAACGAGAGAGGAAGTCCTCATAAATACAAAGCGTTAACTGTTATTGTTTTCAGTACACTTGGGGTTTGCTCAGGCTGTGTTCATGTAAGGTGTCAGTTGCTTTTCCCAAAGCAGTTACAAAGTTGGCACGAGCTCTATAGTATGTTTGAATTATAGAGCATAGCCGCAAGGGTCTAGTTTTTGTTTATACTAAGGTCTGCTTCGGTGGAGTGCCGTAGGAGTAAACAATTCAAATGAATAACCAAGTTCAAAAATGTCATTGTATTGTTACAAAATTTATGCATTTCAAAAGGAGTAAATAAGATGAAGATGCAATAAAAACAGCACTTGAAGTGGTCTTGTGTTTCATATTTATATTTAAATCGCTTAAATTATTTTCTAATGTCAGAAGAGACTTGTTGCACTGTCTCCAAGTAAACTTTCAATGCTTCGGGATCTACAGTTGGCAAAATACCATGACCCAAGTTGCCAATGTGTTTGGCGTCTTTACCAAATCTATGAACCATGCGAGTAGCGATTTCGCGAATAGCATCAAAGCCGCCGTAAAGAACGGTAGGGTCCATGTTTCCTTGAAGAACAACTCTGTCTTTGGTCATCTCACGGGCATAAGCTGGGTCAATAGTCCAGTCTAAAGATACAACTTCGTAGTTTGATTCAGATAAATCTTCGAGAGCATACCAGGAGCCTTTAGCAAAGACAGTCATTGGTACACGTTCTTCTTCGCTTAGTTGCTCTTTGACTCTGGTGGAGATTTGTCGAAGATATGGAAGTGAAAACTCTTTAAAGTCGTTAGGAGAGAGCTCGCCACCCCATGATTCAAAAACTTGGAGCATCTAAAATAAAGAGAGGAAGGAAGACAAAAGGATATTAGGCTACATACGCTTTCTATAAACAATTCTTTACCTGAGCACCTGCTTTGACTTGACCAACTAAGAACTCAACAGCAATATCGGTAATGCGCTGTAATAAAGCATGTGATTCTTTGGGATGCTTCCACAACCAGCTCTTTGCCTTATGCAACGTTTTGCTTCCACCTCCTTCAATCATGTAAGCCATTAATGTCCAAGGAGCACCAACAAATCCATATAATGGAACGCGCCCTCCAAGCTTATGACGAGTCAAGGTGATTGCTTTATATACATATCCTAATTCCTTTTCGACATCAACATTTTCTGTCAAACGAGAGAAATCTGCAGGTGTTTCCAATGGTTCGGGAAAGACAGGGCCTTTACCTGCAACCATTTGAACTTCAAGCCCCATGGCCTGCGGAATGACAAGAATATCAGAGAAAATAATAGAAGCGTCTAATAGCTTTCCGTAGCGGTCAATGGGTTGAAGCGTTAATTCACAAGCAAGTTCAGGGGTTCTACAGATCTCGAAAAAGCTATGCTTCTTTCTGACTTCTTGAAACTCTGCATTTTGCCAAAAACAAAAAAGCGGTAAGTAAATTGCATAGTTTTACGAAAAAAGGAAGGCTCATACCAGGTAGGTATCGACCGGCTTGTCTCATAATCCAAACAGGAGTGCGCTCTACCTTTTCACCTAGAGATTTGTGTTATAAAAAGGTGTCATGTATAGAACAGTGTCACGAATTACCTCTCGAAACACGAAGGACAAGGTCATTTTGAAGAGGTGGAAAGTTTTCCGGTTTGTATAGATCGGCCATGGCTGTTGACAGAAGAGTTGCTTAACAAGGACAATTTCGCTTACGTAGTGGCTTTTATACAGGCTGTTTTCGGTCGCCGATGTACCGAAACAGTGAAAGTCAGCCATTATTCTTGCAAAAAGAAAATGTCAAGTGTGTTTTGTGCATAACTCAACTATAATGGTACATCAAACACTGGACGGGAGATAAGCTTAGTCTATGCAAACACATGTAGATTTTAAAACAAGAAGAAAAAAATAAATCAAACAAACGTACGATAGTTCAAGGCCGTTTTATTTGCTCTTCAGCTTCATGCAGAGAGATTCAAGATACTAAGACACAGATATTTTCAAGCAACCTAATTGATTTAAAACATGTAATATAATTGGAAAAAGTTATATCAGAATTAGTTCAAGGCTTGTAAATAAAGATTGAAAAAAACTATAACCAATACAACATACAAACTTTATCTCGGTTTATACCTAGAAGCAGGAACACAAAAGCGGACTCACTCAGTCAAACAAAGCTCATATTTCACGAGTCACTCGATTCCGCTAAAAATGTTTAAAACGCTACAGAGTATTTCAATGAAAGTCTGCAGCCAAACGCAATTGCTAACTACTGCAGGATCAAACTGCAGTAGCGATAGATGTATTTCAACACGACTAAGTGATACAAGGCTTATATCTATATCTACAGTAGAAACTGATCCCATGAATATTGAAAAAGATAAAATAACAAAAGCTAAAAGGCTTGGTTTTGGTGACACCATTTTGGCCAAGATGGTACTGGTATTTTTTTAACAAGCGAGAGTAGTTTGTGGGAGAAATCAGCAGACAGTTTACGTTTCAAGACCTTGGAAGCTATTTAAACAAAAGAAATTGAGTGGCACATTTTTTAAAGTTCTACAGATGTTCTGGCACGATTTAGGATAGGTTTATTTGTTTTTCGGTACTCTGTATTTAATAGAGCATCAGCTTTGCTATGCACTTTTAAATATACATATATTTCACCGCGGCTCTACCAATATAATTTAATTTAAGAGCTATCGGTATACTACCAAGACAATTCCAGATATTACAAATCAAACCGATTGGTAGCAACTTGTGAATTCAAGCTCGGATTGTAAACTATAGTGCCAGTGATAAAATTTAGTTATTCGACAAAAGTAAAAGAAAAGCTGGATATAGCGTATCTTGAAGTGTCTTCTTTTAGTGAGATTTTGCAGCTACTTCATATACTTTCAACTTTTTTTTTATTATTTTTTTGACAATTAAAAGGTCCTAACTTTTCCTCTTAGTTCCAGGTTAAAGTGATTAATAAACAACACCTCACAGCTTGCCCAAAAATTGCATTTGGGTAGCTTTAGAGAACACTACTAGTCATATAGCTTTTGGTAATTGCCAACATAGACAGTATACAGCCTTTTTTTCTTCCTTTTCTTTTAGATGTGCAATTTTAGACATATATCCAAAAGCTGTATACGCTCGTAACAAAATCTATATTATAGTGAGTCTACAGTATTATGCTTGCTGTGGTTGTGGCTATTGTATTTTGTTATAATGTATATAACACTATATGGCGGATCCAAATCGAGCGGATGGAAATGCAGACAATAATTAAGGTTTTGTAGTTGTGGCTAAAGGTACATATTTTTATATAAATTAAATTCCAAAAGCTCAGGCCAACTTTCCAAATGCATACAAACTACTCGCAAGAGTCATGTATAGAGGGCAATCAGAACTCTTTTTATAATCTTTTGATAAAACATAGCAAATCGAGTGCATTTGTAGCAAACACTGGTTACAATACTGGCCGCTGTGTCCATTCTCAATCGTTAATGAACTGTGATTCTCAGCTGGTTTTTTCGCCTACAGTTTCTTGAGTTCGTGCTCATCTATTTTCTCAGAAAGTATACAAAAAATCGTGAAAAAATATTCTATGTATCCTGCTGTATATAAGAAATAGCTTTGGTTTATTTGAAAATGGTGCTCTTCAGTTAAACGTCTGCAGTGATTAGATGTGTTTTGTTTTTGGATAAGTCAAACCGAACATGTCGCCTTTTTTGTGTTTCTTCGGCTATAATTTCTTTCTTTGATCCCCCTTTTGTCATTGCTTTCCTTTGTTGTGATCTAACTTCTCGTTCTTCTCTTGCTTCCCTCACTTTCCATTTTTTTATTTGAAATGTTCTTTCGGTTTGCCGTATTCTTTTTTCAGATAGGGTAAGTGGTTTAGGTCTCTCTACTTCGTCTATATCTATCAATTCTTCTCTCCTTTGTAGTTTTCTTTGTTTGGTTTTGGTGGTTTTTATCATGGGTTCTGGCTTCTTAATAGGAGTAGACACAGATACATCCAAAACTGGAACTTCTACAGCTGGCTTTGTAGTAACTGGTGTTGAATTTGAAGGTTTTAGTATTTGTTGTTTCTTTTCGTTCCCCATAGTGATTAGCCGTGTCGAGTTCAGTCTGCAGGACAGAAAAGGAAAGTCAAAAAAATGAGGAGTATAAAGACCTTTTGTAGCAGCTGTTATATATCCAAGCTGAAGAGAAAAGGGAGACAAAGGCGTATTGTTTAAAAACACTTTTTTTGTTGTCTTGCTAAGATGTTCATACTGTTCTAATTTTATTGTTGTCATTAAGATGGTCGGTTCATTGAACAAAAAGAAAAAAAAAAGAAAAAGAAAAAGAAAAGAAAACAAAAAGCAATTTTCATTGTACTGTGACCACTTTGCCACATGCCAATTTGACTTTTATATACCTTTTTTTCTCTTTAAATTGAATAAGGCTATAGAAAGAAAAGACAAGAAGAAAGAAATAATAATAAAGCAAGTGATGAAGGTACCTCTTTTTTTTTAATTGCCGAAATGTTAGATACAAAGTTAAGGAAATTTTGTTTCACTTGTATACTAAAGGGGATGTTTTGTTTAAATCATGACTTGCTTTTTTATATTCATAAAGAACGAGTACGGAGCTTATCACAAGTACAGTACAACGAAATTCAAGACCAACACTTGACTATCAACTGCTGACTATAGAAATGTATTTAATTTTTGCTTTTCGAAGCAACGAACACCTTATCATTTGTTTTTGTAGCAAGTAATATTCATGGCTCTTATCACCTGAAATATACCTACAGGAGCCTATTTATAGCTTTATATAGACAAGGTAGTTGGACTCGAACTTTGCTTTGTCAACAGCTGTACTTTTTTTAGAGCACGAAAGCAAGGTTCGGTACAACTTGTCTTAGATTACAGTAATGACAACAACTGACTTATAGTAGCCACCAGTTTATTGCCTGTGCAATGACGGTTTATGGCGCTACCAAAGTATTGTTTTATAGTATTTCCAATATAGGCTCACAACATGTAAAGCCTATGATTGAATACCGTTTAAATCCAGTTTTTTTTAACCGTGTAAAAAAAAGTCTAGGTAGTAGGATTTATTGTAGAAATTAAGCTATTATATATATCAGATAAATAAGTATGGAAAGGTAGGTGGGTCGTAAGCTTATTCCGCTACTCGCCAGAGCATTCATAACATCTGTGTCCAAATAGCCAAATCCAGAAAAGCCAAAGGTGTTGTTTTTCTGAGGTAAACTTATGAGAACTAGGCGATGTGTACGATTAGCATTTCCCCAGACCCATACATCTGGATCAGGGGCAGAAGCCAAAGAATTGGCATCAAACATAAGACCGGTGATATCCGTTAAGTTTACAGTATTCTGATACTCTAAACGTCCTTCTGTATTGTTACCGATCGAAATACCATATGTTGCATTGGTTTTGATTGACAGGGCTGTATCAAGCGGGGTGGTCGTATTCACATCAAAGACAGATGGGTTTTCAAGCTGCGTTGATAGCAACTGAACAAGAGCAACAGTGCCTTTAGGCTGAATACCATCAATAAACACATCATATTCAAGAGAGTTGGGTTGCATATTAATTGGTGCAGTATTATTCAGCTGAAGGTTGCTTGAGCGCCAGATAAAACGCACGCTAAACGTTGTGTTTGTGCCATTGTACGCTGCGTTTGCTAACGTGCCAGTCTGTAGATAGAATTGGCTGCTGTTTGTAGGCACTGTAATATTGGAAACTTGCATGTTTTGCCAAGCCAAATCTTGAAGACTACTGGTTGATAACACAGGCTCGTTTGCGTCGTAAAATCCATTGTTGTTGAGATCGGTAAATTCAACCACATGGGTAAATTGAAGCCGGTACGCAAAGTCGGCAGAGTGAGAAGCGGGGTCAGACGAAGAAAAAAATGCGTGATCAACTACTGGAAACTTGTTACTGGTGCTGATGTTGAAAGACACTCGATAGTTTTGATCCTCTTTGCTGGTAAAAGCTGTGCCGTTAATGACCACGTTGTTTGTATTGCCACCCTGTTCTGTTAATTGAGGAGCGTAGTAATATCCGTCGTTTTGATTGTATCTGTGATAATAGTGGTTGTATCCCAAAAAGAGAAAAGGTGGCACTATTCCAAAATACAAGAGTCCTGGATTGTAAAACCCGTAATATCCAGATCTTGAGGCAGGGGAGTAACCGCCTCCATAACCACCAGGATAGTTTGTGTAGGTGGCTGTGTAACTCGGTTTAGTATACTCCGTCATCGTTTGTATAAGTCTTACTTCTTGTGTTCGAGTAGTGATATGGGGGTGGGGAGTTAAAACTGCCTGACCCTCCTTTATTAGAAACGCTTCCAGGTGTGCCTGTATATGTCGCTTAGTTTCTTTTCGTATTTAAAAGATTAAGCTATGCAGATGAAGAGAGGTTGTATCTGGACTTTATCTGCTGTCAGTTTCTGTGTCACTGATAGTCCAAATCGCTTTTTTTATTAACCCTCTGTCACCTGCACAATCATCGTTGAGATTACCTCCAGAAATAGGTCGTCCGCCTGTGCTCCCACCACTAGATCCTCCTGTTCCAGAGCCTCTGCCACCATTGCTACTACCGCTACCGCTATTGCCTCCTCCTCTGCTTCCTCCACCGCCACCGCCGCCACCTCTTCCGCCACCTCCCCCTTTAGCAAGAGCACCTTTTTCAACCGCGAAGTGTAAGCAAAAATCAAAGGGACAATAAAAGCAATGCTCACTTACCTAAAGTGTTGCATAACAAAAATAATGTCACTGGCAAAACAAACTTCATGTAGTTGTATATTTTTAAATACGAAAGAAAAGCAAACCAATGGAATAAATAGCAAAAATTATTAAAAGCATTCGATTGGTTTAAACTCATCTACTTTTCTAGTTTTTCTATTCTTTGAGCATTTGACTTTTTTTTTCTGCTTAGCCATCTGTTGTATTTGACACAGGAAAGGGCTCAAGTCTGACTAATAGGACTTAAGAAGGTGATTTAGCTACTGCTTGAGTTGTGCTTCTCTATATAAAGTTTGCGTTATCGGTATTTCCTTTGTATTAGCTAAGCTGGCTATTACAGTGATCTAAAACCATACCTACTTGTAAGGCTTTATTCTTTTCGATGTAGCTTCGGGTAGAACTATTTACTTGCTTTCAAAGCGCATCCAAAGGTCTTTATTTCAAGGGCGTGTTACCAATAAAAAGCAATGCGGAATTATGCTAGGACATACCTCTGGCGTTTTGGCATGCATGGCTTTCTTTTTATTTTTTTATTATTTTCGTATCTTTTGATACTAAGCCTTTACTCTGTATTGCTCCTTTTTTCCTTTTTTTTTTCATGCTATTCATCATACACTGCTGAGCTTGTGTTCTATATTTGTTTAGGCAACCTTCAAATTATGTTGCTGCGCTTGTATTCCGCGTCTTTTTTTTTTTTTTTGGCACTTTCTAAATTCTAATGCTGAGCTGTTGTCTTGCCTATGGACACTGGTGTCTCATTTTTGTAATCTATTCCAGCTTAATTGAGAAATAATCAATTTTTCTACTGGACTAACTTGGTTTTGTCAATACAAGAGTATCAAAGATTTTCTTTTGTGTTGGCCTAGTACTCAGCGTCACTTTACCTTTCACATAATATACTATGATTTTAAGCCTCTTAGGTATTAGTGGTCGGAGCAGAGCAGCTTGAATCTACATCTTGGTTTTGGTCTAGTTAGTAAAGTTTTACAGCCAAAAAACTAAAGATATGTCAGCGTAGGGTATCTCAAAATATCATTAACCAAGAATGGTTTCTATAAAACAAAAAAGAGCGTGACACGTATGACAGTATTGTGTGTGATCTAAATGTTTACTTTAGACACACTCTATTTTGAAAATGCGGATTCTATAATGTTGCTTTTTGAGTAGGGTTTTGGGACAGAAGAGGGAAAATGGGACACAGGCAGAGCTAGGGAGCGAAATAGGAATATGTCAGCATTTTTTTTTTTTGGAAAGAAGATAATGTCTTTTTGGACACAACTATAGTTGTGAGATTACCTACTTGTCGATAAGGGCTTTACAGTAAAAGGGTTTATTCTCAAGAAGATCTCTTACTTGTAAAGCCCTCAAACCTACGCCCATTAAAGCCTATGCATTATATTGGATGTATGGCTCTATCGGATAAACATATTTGGGCGTCCTTGGGTGTTCCAAATAGACTGGATCAATGGTGAGTATATTTTTCGAACCTATAAAATCTCAAAGAAATACTTTGCTTTTTGCATTTTACGGTTTTCAATGCTACTTCTGTATGTGGCATGAACACCTTTTTAGAAAAGCAATAACATTGGCAGCTTTTTCCTAACGTGCATAAACCCTATACAATCAAAATCTTAAATCTGTCCGTGACTTTTTCTTGACAATGTAAATTGTGAGAGAGACTTGTTCTCAACCATAAATATCTTGCATGTGTATTTTTGGTCCGTCTTTATCCCAAATTAAACTGAAAATGACCGTTTTTTTTATCAGCTCAACCTGGTTTTGTCGATTGTAACAGATTTTCAAAAACTTCCTTCGTCGCTTGTGTGCTTGTCAAAGTACTATTTTTCTCGTTTTTAGGAGAACAATAAACCAATGGCTAGTTTCTGGTAAGCGTGACGTTTTATATTGAAGGACATCAGAGGAGCAACTGCTGATATTTTTTAAATTTTTCTTCTTTTTTAATCGCTTTTTTTACTCAATACAATGGCATCAGTAAAACTACCCAAAAAAAGATACATTAGACGCGGTGGTCCTGAACTAGAAGATGCATCCAATTTGAATCTAGGAGAAGGTTGCTTCCCCCGAAAAAATTCTAGTGTTTTTTTACGAATTAAAATATGTAGAGTTCACAAACGCACAATGTTTATACCTCTCTGAGGTGAAAGTGATTTTAGATGTGCAAGACAGCAAAGGCATTGAAGTGCAAAACCGAGCGAGCAACAAGTAAAAAGCAGAAAAACAAAATGAAAGAGTGAGAGATGCAAACAGGGATTTTTTTGTTAGTGCTGTACTTGCAAAAACTCTGGAATACGTTCGCAATTTTAGCAGATACAATACCATTGACTCTGTTCGCGAAGTTCGACAGTAAATAACAACAAAAAATGAAAAAGGAGCAGTTGATCAACAGGTTTAATATAGAGTCATGCAAAAAGGCACTATGACCCATTATGAAGTGGCCCAAATGGCTAACTTGTGTTGTGAAGAGGCTGAAGAAGCAAAAGCGCTCATTCCTAGGTAAGGAAAATGCTCTAGTAAAACAGATAGTTTAATGTTTTAAAGTGTATCGTCAAAATACGATGATGAAGAGATTCAAGTCATGTTGAATCAAATGCAACAAATCAGAAAATTCCAGGGATAAACGTTACAAAAAGAAAGACTGTACATTATAAAGAAAAAAAAAAAGCATCATCCATTACTCTTTTGTGTTCATTTATAATCTCTGGCTACTTTTTCTTGATTTTTTTTTTTTTTGCTAAATAGAAACATACATTTTCTTATAAAACGATTCTAAAACCAAAGACTCTTATAAAGAGAAATAGACATAGTTACTGTATTGTCTATATAGCGTATTGAACGTACCTTCCGTAGAGCTATAAAGTATACATTTACCCTTTTTTTCTTTTGGGAAATAAAAATACAAAAATTCTCATGAAAAAAACATGTTTTTTTTTTTTTTTTTTTTTTGGCCTGTTCAAGTTGACTTACAGGAGGCTCTTGTATCATTAATCTCAGTAAAGTACGAATGATAGCAATGTGAGCTTTTAATGGGATGTTTTAGTCATAAACGAGTTTGAAAAAGAACAGGTTTAATTGATAGCAATCCCAGAGTTTTAAAGCTTAGGATAATTCTTTTTTTAAAAACGATCTTTTGAAGTCTTATCATTTGAGCCATTCTAGAATCATAGTGTAATCGATTTAATAAATTACTCTGAGACAAACAGAAGCCGTTCTTTAGGACAAAAATTTGAGGCCGGGTTGTTTCTCTACAAAAGCAAAAGAGCATTTTATTCGACGTACAACCAAACGTTGAGTATCGCTACATTTCGAGTGTATTTTGTGCTCATATGTAGTATCTTAGATAAGGAATTAATTGAAACAAAACTAAAATTCCTGGTATATTTGCTGTAATATATATATTAACAAAGTATGTATTGTTTATAAAGAAAAGTTAGATTATAAAAGAGGATCCCAATTATGTTATATCGTAAGATTATAAACTAGTAGTATCGTAATTTTATGGGTTCTATTTTCATTTGATTAGGTGTCGACGCTCATTAGCTCAATAAAAAAAATGCTTTGAAATATTTAGTTGATATTCCTTTTCCTTCATGACATATTGGCATACATATAGACTGAGTTTCTATTATCTTTTTTCTTTTAAAAAAAAAAAAAAAAAACCAGCAATATTATAAGGGTTTTTAATAGTTGCTCTGTATATTTTTCGGATTTTTCACAAGCAATCGCTTGCTTAATAAACAAACACAGCAGTTGTTGTATACAAAAAAAAGTAAATGCAATGACAAAAAAGAGAGGAGATGTAACATCGCGAGCGCCATTAATTTACTCAGATGTTTAGAACGTACAAACCATGGTAAAAAGTTTGATTTATCTACCATAAAATCTTTGCTTATGCGTGCGCATATTAAATAAGTTTTACGAGTATGAGCTCCAGTAGGTCTGAAAATAGCTTTTCTTTCTCAATTTAAAAGAAAGAGAAAAGGGATATTAGGAGTAACGAAAGCACAGTGTCATATCTGTTTCCTGTTTTGGTTCTTCAGATGTTTCATGTGATCCCAGGTTGCTAGCTGGGATATTCACTTTTTATATCATAAGAGTACAACAGGCTCATACGTATATAAACCATTGAATGTTTCAAAAATTACTATTTAAAAAGCGAATAGTTCATCTCTGTTGGTATGGAAAAGTTTAGAGGTGGTGCTAGGATAAACAACAAATTTGACTTTCTGCATTTCTTTCCAAAAAAAAAAAAAAAAAAAAAAAAAAAAAATCAAAGCACGACCAAAACCAACGGAATAACCAGATACTATGAAAAACAAATATACCCTGAGGCAGAAAGTAAAAGCAGAACCAAAAACACCTCTTCAATATACTATTCACAGCTACTCTTCTCATTCCGGTTCTTATCACCCATACAACATTTCTGTTGATGATCCACTTGAGCAATCGTCCAGATGGTCTTCTGGCTCTCATGATCAAACACAGTACGTGACACTTGAACTAGAAAAGCCTGTCGTCGCCTGTAAATAGTATATAAAAACACACAAGCAAAGTTATTAGCTACGAGTTTTTTTTTTTTTTTCTCATTATGTCAACTTTCTAATGTTAGGTGAAATAACATTCGGAAAGTTTCATAGACGTAGGTAGCAGAATTATGCAAACTGCTATTGACTTTGAATTTTATTTTATTTTATTATGCTGTAGCCCACGTTTGTAACCTCAAAGAATTCAAAATATATGGTGGAATGGATCTTGAAAACTTGAACGAAATATTACATAAAGGTATCCTAGTTTCAGAAAATGTATATGCGTATACACACGGCAAAAAAAAAAAAAAAAAAAAAAAGAAATAGCTCATTTCATTTGTATTTTCTTTCTGTATACGAAGGTTTAAATAACAATACGCAGGCTGAAAATTTTCCGTTACGATACACTTACAAAGATTTGGTAAGTGTTTTTTTTTTTTTTTTTTTTTTTTTTTTTTTCGAGACCAAAAAATACGCTTAACTTTGTTAAATAGATATTTCCTGTAAAATATATCAAAATATCCCCAATATCTACTTTTGGAACAAGTTTCAACTATAGTATATGGTTTGTGGAAATAAAAGGCATTCAAGATGAAAATATTATCAACCAGGTGTTTGAAAACCATAAGAAGGTAAAAGTTTATAGAAAAACAACAATTTCTTTTTATTTTGAAACTAAAAGCATGTACTTTATCTTTTGTGGGGCGTGTATTTTTTTTTAGTATAAAGAGTTAGAAACAATCAAGTTGTGCCTGAAGCATTTTAGACAGCAAAATATGATGGATATGTATCATGTTTTGAAAAGCAAGACTCAAGTTGAATTTGAGCATCCCATTGTTGAAAGTCTCCATAGAGCGCTAGTTGTGAATGGAGATTTTGATGAAGCTGAGAAAATTTTAAAAGAGGCAGACAGCTCTGATATATTTGAAGAGTATGTTCAAGCGTCAAGTTATACAACAGAATGGCGTAAAATCTCTGCTTGGGACGATGGTATTTTTTTTTTTTATAAAGTCCTATGCTGTACTGAGAAAATCTTGCTAATTATAGATGGAATCAGGCCTTGTGCACGAGGTGGGCATCAAATGTGTACAGATACTCATAGCGAAAAGATTTATCTGCTGGGTGGTTGGGACGGTGCAAAAGATTTATCTGACTTTTGGTGTTTTGACATCAAAAGACAGCGTTGGAAGCTTTTGAACTTGGATTGCTCAAAGTAAACTTTTAGTATAAAGACGCTCTTTTTTTTTTTTTTTTTTTTTTTTTTTTTGGACAATCAGAAAAAAAAAAGAATATACTGAAGCAAAATACGTAGAAATGGTGGTCCTACTGCTCGATCTTGTCACCAAATCTGCTTTGATCCTATAAGAAAATCAATTTTTGTTTTGGGCAAATATATCGAACCGAATCCAAATTCAACCCTTTCCGATTTGACCAACAATGTTTACGGGTCAGACTTTTATCAATACTTTATAGAGCAAGAAAAATGGATTAAGATCAGCGAAAACACACAAGTAAGGGGTGACTAGAGAGTTTTTTTTTTTTTTTTTTCTGATTTATGAGATACGTACTTAGATCGATGGTGGACCTCCTTTGTTATTTGACCTCCAAATGTGTGTCAATCCTTCTAACAGAACACTATATGTTTCTGGAGGTAGAGTTGCAGCGCCGGGTATAGTTTCTCACGCTTATGCTGGTATATATGCTTTCAATATGGATACAAATATATGGAAAATAGTAAGGTATGTTTATTCTATTCGTATATATATATATATATATATATATGTATTTACTCGGTAGGTTTTGACCTTTTATTAGATATGATGTGCACATCCAAGGATCTCAATCACCCTCTTCTTCCATCAGTCTCAGTGCTAGAATCAACGGTCAAAGACAGGCTCTCTGGCAATCTGAGAATAATTCGGTAGCTACAAAGCCCACTATAAAAGGTAGAGCAGGTCATTCGATGTGGATAGACAAAGAAAAACAAGAGCTCTATATATTCGCAGGCCATAGAGAAAAGAGTCAATTAGCTGATATGAGTTGTTATGCCATCAAAGAGGATAGGATGAAAGAAGTGAGTCAAAGCTTTTTCAAAAACTATGTCCTAGATATCGGCTACACTCAACGCGCCACGTTTGATCCGGAAAGCAACCAAGTGTATGTATTTGTGGGTTATGTTTCCAACAAGCCAACAAATACGGTCAAGAACCTTCTTCACATTTATAGTATCAAAGAAAACAAGTGGGAGGAAGTGTATGACAGTGGCAATCATGATACTGAGTACTGGAAAAAAGAGGTGGCTCCTCACCCGAGATTTGCTCATCATTTTGTTTATAACCCAAAAAGCAAGTCGTTCTTTATTTTTGGTGGTAATCCTGGGGATTCAGCAGATAACTCTAAACGTTTTGATGACTTTTGGGAACTGAAGCTGTCAAAGTAAGAGAGAGAGAGAGAGAGAGAAAGGAAATACAAAAAAAAAAAAAAAAAAAAAAAAAAAACCCACACTTTATTCTTTTTTTTTTCTTCTTCTTCTTTCGATAGACCCACATCACCTCAAGTTGTTCGTGAGTGCGTGTTTCTCATTCGATCACATCGACTTTATGAAATGTGTAGTAAAAGAGAAAACGGCCCTATAGGAATGAAACAGTCTGGAAAAGAAAATACAATAGCAGCTTTAAACTATCTACAGAGGTCAATTGTACCCTTAGTCAATTACGATAACGATAAAGAAACATATCATTTGGAACAGCTTTGTGCATACTTGTGTCTTCCAGAGGTTAAAGAAGAACCCGAAAACAATGGCCAGTCCAAAACAACAAACGGAGGTATGTTTACCTCCAAAAAAAAAAAGTGGATGGTGTGTTTTCTTAAAGTGTTTTACTTTTAGATTTGTTTTTTGAGAAAAGAACACAGGTTTTTCAACGCTTGTTGGAATACTTTCCTAGTGCTATGAAAGAGCCTGGAGGATGTCTTATGGACGCTGTCAATATACTATAAAAAAAAAAAAAAAAAAAAAAAAAGGGGGGGGAGGAGGACCAACTTGGTCTGTTCTTTCAAATACATCCTGATTTTTATTTGTCAAAACACCATTTCAATAGACCTGATTAGAAACAAAATAGCTTAATGATCCTGAACAAGAATAAACTACTTTGATAAATTTGATTTTAAGGCTAGTGTCGTACATATTTTTATCAGATTTTTTTTTTTTTTTTTTTTTTGGGGTAACACCCTTGACTATAAGACGAAAAGTCGATGGATATAGAGACAGTGCACAGTCTGTGTACGTGCTGCTCTTTTGATTTAGAGTAAAATAGATTTTATGTAAACCTTTAAAAGAGTATTCTTGAGCTGAAAAGAAAAAGCCGCTAAAGAATTTTATTCAGACGAAAACTAAAGGCGTTTTTAAACAATGTTTGCGAGTATTTAATGTACTATTACAATGGCTTTATTTTGAGATACACACTTTTTTATATGTAATTCTGTTTCAATGACAAACTATTTACAGCCTGATTCTAAAAGGCGCTCGATTGAAAAGAAAATACACCAGGGCAATTTATCTGATCTTTTTTCCAAATTATAGACAAAGCGTATTCCGCCCGCGAAACGGACTCGGTTCTTTTTTTTTTAGGCAAAACTAAAGAAAAAGGGTAGCATTGAGTATGTCAAAGATAGTAAGGGTCAATCAATAGAGTCCATTGTAGTAAAAGAATTGATAGAGAAAAGCAACGAGAGAAGTTTAATCGCATAGACTTTCTACACATCCGAAACAATGTAGAGTACTTTTTGGTATAATTTTCTGTAACTTTTTTTTTTTTAAACCTCCGTTAGTTTTTACGCTAAAAGAAAAAAAAAAAAAAAAAAAAAAAACAGAACTTCTTGACTTTCCAACTTTGTCTTTTTCTAGAAATCGTCAAGGAATTTCTAGTATCCAATTACTAAACTGAGCATAAAAAACAATGAAGAATCCGAGAGTCAGGAAATCGATGTAATTTTTTTTTTTTTTTTTTTTCTTTTTAGAAAAAAGCAAAAACATAAATAAAAAGCTTATTTTCTATTTCTTTTTGTAAACTACATCAAACTAAAAGAATGCATTCCTTAAAAATCGCTACTCTTGCTTCTATTGCCTCTGTTGCTTCTGTTTCCGCAGCCAACTGTAATCCTAGCTACAACACACCTTCTGCCGGTGAATGTTTCTCGAACTGTAACAAGGTAAGTCAAACACGCATTTGTTTATTGATGGACATACTCATGTTGCAACCGTTATGGATGGACAGAAAGCAGGCAAAGAGTTGTATAGCGACTGGACCGACGACAGTAGCTCTCCTAACTTTCTTAAATCTCTTTCCTTTATGTGTAACAAAGGGACCTCAGAATACATGGCCTTCATGACCACCGGTGGCATGTGTATGGTGTCATGCTCCAACCCTGAGTTGTTCTCTAATGAATTTGCCAGTGCTTGTTCTTGGTGGCAAGAACACAAGAACGATACATGCGATGCCAATGGGCAAGGAAGTAATACCGATAATCAAAGTAAGAAAAAAAAAAAGAGAGAGAGAGAGAAAAAGCTCCTATGTACATAGTGATCAACCCAACTTTCTAGACAACCGCACTACGCTACCTTCTAAACCCGAGAACACCCAACAGCCTACTGAAGCCAAGAACACATCTTCTGCCAACGGCAAAATGAGTCCTTTGAATGCCCAAACGTGTGCTGTCTTTTTTGCCGGTATTGCTACATACTTTCTTATTTAAGATCTTTTGTCATTATTTATTATCCCTTCTCAAAAAAATAAAAGTTCTCCTAAAGAGCGGTTTGTATCTCCGTTTAGAATAGGCCAAAGATCTTGAGGGTCATCATCTCAATAAGGAGACCAAGACAAAGAAGACAAGTATTAAGACGATTACGATACATACCGATTCTAAAACAGATGCGGAGGAGAGAGGAAGGCATCAACAGTTTAGTGCGAGTATTTTCAAGGTGACTTACTGTTATCTTTGACTTTTCTCCCTACGTAATCCAGTTTCTTTTTCGCTTTTTTCAAACGTTGGTCTGTACGATCTACCATGCCTTCTGTTTCGTCTATCAGGATAGCATGCGACTCTAGTTCATCACCGATCAAAAGCCCAAGTTCTCTCTGTCTTCGAATGGCTTCCGATAGATCGTCCAGATCTTGGTCTTGGTCTAATCATAAAAGAATCAGTTTACCCAAACGGTATCAAAGAGTGCCTTTTTTTTATACCATCCATGATTCGTTGTTGAAGTTGTAAGATTTGTCCGTTTTCCAAGTAGGTTGGATCCACAGGAATGAATCGAGGTTTGGCCTCACCCAATAGTACTTGTCTACCAATACGTGGATATCAGTAAATAGCCCCCCCCCTTTTTTTTTTTTGTTTAAAAAAGTACCTAATGGTGGGATCGTTTGGGTTTCCTAACATAGCATCCAGTCTATCCACTTTCACCTGAATGGCTATCAATCGGTCTTCGTCTGCTTTTGTGTCTTTGGTGGTATTTTGTTCTTGTTCTGAAAGCTGCTGTTCAAGCTCTTTTATTCCCTGTTTGAGATGTGAAAGATTCTTTTGGATTGTATTTTCATATTTTTCTACATCCAGTCTGTTCTTTCATTAGTTGGTTTATACATCCGCGGCTTTTTGTTTTACTCCAAGTCCTTTAGTCTGTTCCGTTCAAAGATTACGGACAATGTATTGTCTGCTAACAAGTCAAGTCTTGATAATAATTTGGTATCCATTGATATAAGCGTAGAGAAAAAGAACCAATGTATGTGACTCTATATGAAATATGTTGTTTTTTTTTTAATTTTTATTATTATTATTTTTTTTTTTTTTTTTTGGTTTTTTTCTTTTTAATTTCACAGAGTCATTTCAACATGAGTTCTAGAAATTACAATCCTTATTCAAGTCTTGACGATGATATTGAAGATGAAGTTTATCCTGACCGTTACAGTGACAACGACAGCAACTATTCTTACGATGCCGAGGCTGAGTGGGAGGAAAGCAAAGAACAGTTGTTCACATTGTTTTCTATGGTGATTATTCCCTTTGCAGGAAAATGGATAGGCAAAAGGATATCTTTCTGGGGTAAAAAAAAAAAAAAACTGATTCATGACACCAAAAAAAAAAAAAAAAAAAAAAAAATAGACAACAATAGAAATAAAGAGGGGGTTTTTTTTTTTGTACGTATTATTGACATGCTTTCTAATATAGTCTGGGCAAGCTATATGAACAAGGTGCCACTTTCTTCACGTTTTGGTGTGGTCAAACAATTAACTGTCGGACTCTAAATATGTATAATAAACTGTATCCCACATCTCTACCTATACACACACGCACACACACTCCCGTTTTTTAATTTTTTTTAATTTTTTTTTTAATTTTTTGTTATTTTATTTCTTTTCTGTTTTATTTTTTTATTTTCAAAAGAGATGAATTCATGGAAATTACCTGGTGTTCGAAGTAAATAAGCTAAAGATGACTAAAAAAAGGGCCACAAAAACTAAAAGCCAAAAAAAAAAAAAAAAAAAAAAAAAGGAAACAAAGAGACAGCGAGTCCATCTACACCAGCGGCTGTTGTAGCAAGCACGCCATCTAGTGAACCTCAATCAGGAGTGTTATTGATTCGAGTGTGTGAAGCTCGAGGGATTAGTCCACCAGCAGGAGTGACACTGCCTTCTGTTCCACCTCAGCCTGTACAGAACCGAAACCGGGACTCGTTCAGTCGTAAACAAAACTGGTGGCTACCTTACGTCGTTTTAGAATTTGATAAAAACGAAGTCTTGATTGACTGTTTAGGAGGAGATACTGCCAATCCGATTTATCAATACCGAGCTAATTTGTAAGGCCCCAAAAAAAAAAAAAAAAAAAATTAAGGAGAAACGCTTTAACATCCACACCCCTTTTAGCGATGTCTCTCGTAGTTCAGAAGTATCCATCTCTATCTACATGCGCCGTCCTCCTAGTAACGTTTCAGGAGAAAAACAGACGAATACGACCAACGATTTCTTTCTGGGAGGGGTCAAACTCCAGCCCAACTTTGATACGACACGCATCGAAGACCAAGTGTTAAATATCGTAGGCGGTACGGGTGTGATGCATATCCAACTCTGTTATCGACCTCAGCAGGTAAATGTGGAGAGAAGGAAAGAGGGAAAGGCCATTGACCAGGGGTGTCTATAGAAAAGCGTTCCTATTACGTTTGATGCGTTTGAATTGTTAAGAGTGATTGGCCGAGGTAGTTTTGGCAAGGTAAATAAGACGAATGGATCTGAGGCAAGAGGATTGACAGCGTTTTTAGGTCTACGTGGTTCGTAAGAAAGACACGAATCGAATCTATGCCATGAAAGTCTTGAGAAAATCGCGTATTATCTCTCGATCGGAAGTGACGCATACGATGGCGGAAAAGACAGTGCTGGCCAAGATTCGAAACCCTTTTATCGTGCCACTCAAGTTTGCTTTCCAGAGCCCAGACAAGCTCTACCTTGTGCTGGCGTTCATCAACGGAGGTGAACTGTTTCATCATCTACAGCTCGAGGGAAAATTCAGTGAAGAACGGTCACGGTTCTACACGGCTGAACTGCTCAGTGCATTAGAGTGCCTTCATGACTTTAACGTCGTTTACCGGTAAGAACAAAAAAATAGAGATCAACCAAAACACTGAACCGGGTCTTTAGTGATCTAAAGCCGGAAAACATCCTGATTGATTACAACGGACATATTGCCCTGTGTGATTTTGGACTGTGCAAGTTGAATATGAGCGAGAACGAACGTACGAATACGTTTTGCGGTACGCCCGAATACCTCGCGCCCGAGCTGTTACTGGGCCAAGGCTATACCAAAACCGTGGACTGGTGGACGTTGGGTGTTTTGTTGTATGAGATGATGACCGGACTGCCTCCTTTTTACGATGAGAATACGAACGAGATGTATCGAAAGATCTTGCAGGATGAATTGCGATTTCCGGATGATGTATCAGCCGATGCCAGAAGTCTTTTAAGAGGGGTACGTGGGAGAGGGGAGAGGGCTATGCTAATGCTTTCTTAGCTTTTGACACGCGACCCCAAAGACCGATTAGGTAACAACGGGTCTGAAGAAATCAAGAGCCATCCTTTCTTTGCCACTATTGACTGGCGCAAGTTGAACCAAAAGAAATTACAGCCCCCATACAAGCCATCGGTTGAATCCGCTTACGATACGCAAAATTTTGATGATGAGTTTACCTCAGAAGCACCTCAAGAATCGCTTGTGGATGATTCTCAAATATCCAGTACAATGCAAGAGCAGTTTGCTGGCTTTACTTATAACCCGGCGAATGAGCACATGGGTGAAAGTTACACTGGCACTTCTGCTGTAGGAGGGGCTGGTGCTTCTCACTCTCACCCTTCTGCTTGGTAAACACAACAACATACAAACAACATACAAACAACAACAACACATCTACAAAAAAAAAAAAAAAGTGAATAAAACCCTTCTCTCTCTCTCTCTCTCTCTTTTTAAGCCCTGTCTTTTAAACCCTTCAATTGACACGTTTTGACAAAAGTAATCCGTTTTTTTTTTTTTTTTTTTTTTTTTTTTGGGCTATAATTTCTTGTGTTGCCGAGGAATTAAATGTTGGTGTTTCATGTTGGGTGACAAGAAAAACAACGGCGTTTTTTTTTTTTTTTTTTTATTTTTTTTTCTTATTTTTCTTGGGGCAGCCAAACGACTTGCCTAGTAAGCGTAGGGAGTGACTCATTTAACACTCTTGGGTGATAGGATGGGTCACCCTCAGCCAGTGATGAGTCCCTTTTCTATTTAATTTGTGAATAGCCAATCAAACCCCGCCTAACATTGTCATATGATGATATCCGTGCTGACTGTCAAACTCAAAAGAAAGCAAAAAAAAAAAAAAAAAAAAAAAAAGGGGGAGAAAAAAAAAAATTTTTTTTTTTTTTTTTTTTTTTTTTTTTTGGGTGAGCTTGGTAAAGACATGCGAAAGAGAAAACGTTGACTATGCAAAGCTGAGAATGTGACGTTTATTTTTTCCTTAAGGCTTGTGCTGAAGAGACAGCATGTGACGGGAAATACCCAGGAGGTGTCTGTTGAAAGAAGCGATGTTATCACGTTGCATGGACCAAGCCGCTCGCTGATATCACAATGCCCACCTGGAAACAAGGTACTTTTTTTGATTGGCTAAAGATACTCATTGAGGTCTTTAGATGGGCGAATGGATCTAATCCATCCATCGTTATTTTCGTTTTCTATAAATTTAAAAGCTTTGCATGGAGGGCCGGGCCATGCCACGTGGTGATAGTGGAGAATACAAACGTTTACACAAGCGAACAAATAGGGAAGGGCCATTAAGGTTTAGGAATAACAAACGAGAAAACAAACCACTCTCTGTCTGTATGTAAGGTGGAATAAGCCTGCATTTCTTTTGACCACACCTACCTACCTACATACATACACGCACACACACTTACATTGATACAGGAACCCCTTGTTTCTTGTATAACAGCGGTAAAATACTAAACTTCTTTTTTTTTTTTTTTGTGTATTCTTTTTCTTCTTTTCCCTCTCTTTTTTTTTTTTTTTCTTTTTTTCCCTTTTCCCTCCCCCTTTTTTTTTTTTTTTTTTTTTTTTTTGTCTTCCCCCCCTCTTTCTTACCTTAATATCCCCCCCCCTAACTTGCCATTTTATGGATACAACAGCAACAGGCATAGAGTGTTCAGCTATCTACTTATACCCTTCTTTGTCTTACTTGACAGATGAAGACCATGAGGATCAACATGCACTCCATGCCTCATTTAGCCGAGGTTTATTTTAATTTTGTTTTTATTTATTCTTGTTATTGACAAAACGAGGGTGTAGTTTATAGAGTGTGTCATGTTACTGAGGCTATCGAACGAGCCAAAGAGGTGCGCCGACACGACCGGTTCCTTTTTCTAATTGATTTGGACGCGTTAGGGGAAGAGGAAGATACGATCACCTTGTCTTCTCTATGTTCCACCACAACCACACTTATGGATACACGCATCGCTTTGATTCAAAAAATAGCACGCGATTTACCCACCCATTTACCTCTTGTGGGTAAAGTTCTTTGATATTCTCTTACCTTTATTGCTATTCATTAATACGCCTATCCACTTGTATATAGTATGTTCAAAAGACCACCACAGAATCATGGACTGTATCCATGCAGGTGCAAAGGACTATCTCACCAAACCGTTTAGGCAGGAGAGCATCCAAACTCTGTTTCTCGTAAGTCTTTGTTTCTCTCTTTTCTTATCCACTCATCTGTTTCTCTAGAAAACTTATCAACTCTGTCAAAAACCTTCCCCTCATTGTCTACGTCAACGTATCAAGGAAATGACTTTTTACAAGTAAAGACTAGGAATCTGTTATTTTTTTCTTACTAAACTCTGAATTGGACCAGTTTACCTCACATCATGACCGGCCTCTACGCTCCTTCCCTATACACCCCAAGAGGTTCTTTTGCCTTACCAAAGTAAGCCTTTTTTTTTTTTTTTTATTAGAATGATGATTATGTGGCCTCATCTATTCTAGACAACGCAGATCGGAAATTCAATCTGGATTGACGCAATGGAGTTTCAGCCCATTTCAATTCAATGAATCTGAGCTGATGGCTTGTGTTTATTCTATATTTGATCAACTTTTAGAACTACCTTCACTAGGCCATCTCTCCTCGATTCGATCCGGTAAGGCTACCCCTTACTTTTTTTTTTTTTTTTTTTTTTCCCTTATTGTTTGTCTGACGATAGGCATGTGTAGATCTTTATGATTTCATTGTGGATTTAGCCTATGTGTATCACGACGATAATGCGTATCATAACTTTGCCCATGCTGTGGACGTGTTGCAATGTTCGTTCTATATGTTGTGTGAACTAGGCATTTTGCCTTTTACTCAGAAAACAAAGACAAAGGAAGGACCTCCGTCGTTGATTCAACCTGTTCATGCCTTTGCCCTTCTTATCGCCGCCATCGGTCATGACGCTGCCCATCCTGGTGTCAATAATGCCTTTCTGGTAAACAACACACATTCATCCATGGCCAATAACATCCCTCTTTTCTAACAGACAAAAACCGCCAACCCTTTGGCCTTGCTCTATAACGATCGCTCTGTACTAGAAAACCTTCATTCGGTCACTTTATTCCAATTACTATCAAAGTATGGCATCGATACCAAACTAGAAAACCCTCATGGTATACATCACTCCCAAAAGCCTCAAGACTCATCTTGTTTCCTCTCTCTCCCCCCCCCCCTCTAGAATTTAGAAAGATTGTCATCAGCAGCATCTTGGCCACCGATATGGCTTTCCATACCGACTATGTAGACCAACTGAAGAAACAAGCAGAAAGATCGCTGGATTGGAATCTCCTCGAAGATGCCATGGCCGAAAAAGAACGTTTACTGTTCTGCAGTGCTATCATCAAATGCGCAGATATCAGCAACGTGGTAATGAAATGACTTTTTCTTTTGATACCCAACTTACCTTCCAAGCCAAAAAAAAAAGACCCGTCCTTTTTCTTGTAGTGAGCAATGGGCCAAACTACTGGTACAAGAATTTAGCCGCCAAGGGGATTTAGAAAAAGAGCTGGGTCTGCCAGTGTTGCCAATGAACGATCGGAGCAAGATCGTTCTGGAAGATTCTCAGATTGGATTTATTCAATATGTCGCTCTGGATCTATTCCAGAGTGTCTGTCAGGTCCTGCCTTCGTTAATGTTCACTGTAGATCAGCTCAAGACCAATCTCGAACGTTGGCAAGAAATCAAGGAAGAGATTCAACTCACTGAAAAAAGTAAAAAAAAAAAAAAAAAAAAAGAGCAAGACACTCATAAAACATATAGGGTTCAAACGAGCACTGAGTATAGATGACAGTCAAACTTTCTCTACCAAACGTGCCTCGTTAGAGAAATAC